>JAPEVF010000102.1:0-110233 GCA_029747585.1 Pleurotus djamor | reverse complement strand
CGAAATCGCTGGTCAAAGCGAAGTTCGCCAAGTGTTCTCCAAATCAAACCCCAAAGCAAGTTCAAATCATTTGCTTTGAACTACCCTATTGACACCAGCCCCAAATGTCACCCCGAAGTTTTGTTTGACTTGATGCACATATGGCCAGGGCCACGACGAAGAACAGAACACGTCTTGTGATCCATATGGACTACAACAATGTCAACGAAATGCATGCGCCCTTGTCACTACCCGGACAGGCTGGGAGCTGGAGGACAGCGGTGGGATGGTGAGTTTCTAGGGCTATTTCAATCCTATCAGAACACTGCTTCTTCATCTTGTCAGAAACTCGTATCAGAGATCTTGTTTNAGCGGGCTCGGGGCTCATGCATCCTGACTTTCTTGATGTGTTCCAAGAGGCTTGACAGAAACTGAAGCATTGAACGTTCGGGGCCTCGGGCTCCGTTATACTGGTCTTCCATCAAGCTCGATTAAAAAAAGACAAGAAGGCGTGTATTGCTTGCAGCAAGAGATAGCCACTACGCAGATAGCATCTCTGTCGTCAACCGCACTATGTACCTTCTCAAGGTCCCCTTCGCTCTTAGTGGGGCCCTTCTCCCGACTCAGATGGCTTCTATCACGCGTACGACAAATCATTGGTCTTCTGCACTAGAACGTCTCCGCTTTGCATCATTCCGAGTTCCACATTTCTCCGTGCGCGATCCTAGAGTTATTCCTGCCCGAGTGGAGAGATTCCCGACGGAATCGAAGTTCAGGCCACCATTAACATACATTGTGTCCCACAATCTAAACCTATCCTTTCGAATTTTGCTTTCGGAGTGCATTTTCGCTACAGTAAACGTGGTAAAAGCCATTCAGTTATAAATGAAATCCAGCTCGCATTTGATAACGAAACTCGACACTTATCCCCCCATACAATGGCCGACCCGAAATTGAAACCAATTGCAATCGTCAGTTCTCTCAAGTCCACTGGTTTTTTGCTGGTTGAAGCTTTTGATCTGTTGCCTAGGTCGGGTTGTCTGCTGAGATGCCCAGTGGCCTCACCGCCGCGAAGAACTTGAATCATCACGAATTCTTTAAGTTCTTGCTAGACAAACATGAGTCCTACGAGGTCGTACCTTCAGATCGGTTTAACATCGAAAGGTATGTCGATCTATATTCCCCCTCAAACTTTGGTTGACAAATGGTCACCACAGTTGGTACGGAAAAACCGCAGGCAAGGTCAGAACGAAAGTCGGGTCTTTTCTTAAAGACATCAACACGTTCGACTACCTCGAGTTTGGCGTATCTGCCAAAGACGCTAAGGCAATGTCACCCAGCACCCGCAAGCTGATCGAGCATTCCTTCCTCTCTCTCCTGGACTCCGGAATCGACTATCGTGGTCGAAACGTTGGTTGCTATACCTCTGGTACCGACTTTGATATCACAAATGTCGCTGATCCCGTAGGTCACTTCTTGTACTCAAGTTGACCCCGAAATCCAACATGTCTTCCTTCAGGACGAGCTCGAAGCACAAGGGTCTTTTGCGGGCATCCCCTGCATGATAGCCAACAAAGTCTCATACCATCTCGATCTCACGGGACCTTCGATACCAGTTGACACCGCCTGTAGCTCGTCACTTGTCGCACTTCACTTAGCCATCCAAGGGCTACGTTCGGGTGACTGCGAAGCGGCGGTTGTAGGCGGCGCTCAAATCAACCATAGGTTGAGCTTTTTAGTCACATCTATTTGTGCATGTCGCTTAACTCTCACCGATCAGATTTATCGACTTCATCACATATAGTCAAGGTTCAGTGCTAGCGCCAGATGGCAAATGCAAGCCATTTGATGCTTCGGCCAATGGGTAATCGCCACAACTCTTTGGTTTTCTTTGTTTCTCTGAGGTCCTATTCTTCCCAGTTTCTCCCGGGGCGAGGGGGTTTGCGTTGTTGTCGTGAAGCTCCTCGAAGATGCCATTCGGGACAGAGACTATATTTATGCAACGGTATCTACAATTGCTTGTAGATGTTCAATATCAATGATGACGCTGACTCGATTTTTGAAGGTTTTAAACACTGGCGTCAATGCCTCGGGAAACGCCGGTCCCGTTAGCGCTCCTGTAGGCTCTTCGCAACAAGATGCAATGCATCGAGCATTCCAAGGCACTGGCCACACTCCAAAGGACATATCATATGCAGAGCTCCATGCCACTGGTAAGTTTATTCTCTGTATCAGAAGGGTATCACCGATTCTCAACCCAACTCAAAGGCACGGCCGTTGGTGATCCAACTGAAGCCAATTGGGTTGGAAAGCACATGAGCCAATCTGGTGAATTGCTGATAGGCAGCGTGAAAGGAAACGTCGGGTACGTCAGGTGCATCAATGTCACGAACATGCTCTTATACATTTTAGGCATCTTGAAGTACGGTGTCGCAATTCTGGACATGCGTAAAATGGTACTGATAATTTACTTCTAGGTATGCGCTTTCCTAGCGTCCCTATCGAAGGCGTGTTCTATCTTCGAGCACAATATAATCCCTCCAAATGCCAACTTTGCAAACCCAAATCCCGCCATCAAGTGGAAGGAATATAACATCAAGGTTGTCCAAGAGCCAACTTCCCTTCCTCGACGGGGCACTAGACCTCCTCTTGTATCAATTATGGGCTCAGGCATTGGTGGCGTCAACGGACACTGTTTGCTGCAAGCTCCGCCTCAGTGCGACATTGTTGCACCCTTTCCCGATTCGGTCAAAACCAATGAGACACGCTCCTTGGTCCTTCTTACCGCGGGAGGGCTTTCTGTGCGCTCTGCTACGTCAGCTTCAGAAAGCGTTCATGACCTTGCCGAAGAAAACTCCACCGATCTCGCGAATCTTTCTCTTGTCTGTGGGCGCCGATCGCGACAGTTTACCTGGCGCTCTTTCGTTGTCGCGACTGCCAATAAGAATGATATACCCAAGTTTCCAGCCCCAGTATTTGTTCCAAGGACTCCCCCTCATTTCGCATATGTATTCTCTGGTCAAGGGCCTCAGCACATCCTCAGTGAGTTGCACGGATCTACCTATGACCTTGTCTGAAACGCCCTTCTTTGCACAGTGGGACGGGAATTATTTGCTAACTACACTGTCTTCCGCTCAAGTATTCTAAGGATGGATGCCGTTCATGAAGAGGTCACGGGGTACTCGCTTCTCCGACGGTATGGACTATTCTGCAGATCGGATACATCAAGTTTCGAGGAACTAGGAATGGTATGGCCCGTATCTGTCACAATCCCCGCCCTTGCTATGGTTCAAATGGCTATCTATGACCTACTCCTTTCCCTTGGGGCCCNTCGACCAAATATCCTTATCGGGTATTCAGCAGGAGAAACGGCTATGCTCTACGCTGCGGGAGCCATGTCTCAATCAATGGCTCTAGAAATCGCCATTGCCCGCGGGGTTGCCATGTCTGCCGCGGAAGGAACTGGGACTATGGCTGCTCTGAACGCTTCAGTTCACGACGCCGCATCAATCATAGATGCAACTCGCGAAGCCTACCCAAATGACAGTATACAAATTGCTTGCTACAATACGGACGGTGCTGTCACGCTAGCGGGAACAAGTCGCGCTATCGACCATGCTGTTTCCCTCGGAAGTCAGCGTCAATTCTTTGCGCGGAGATTGCGAACCGAAGTTCCAGTCCACAGCAGTTTGATGGAATGTTGCCGTGACCAGTTCCTTGTTTTGACCAACTCCGTGTTCAGCAAATACTCTTCGGAACTTCCCTTGGTACCGCGAGATGACATCGAGGTCTACTCTACATGTACTGGTGAGAGACTTAGCGGTCCAATCACCGCCGAATATTTCTGGTCCGCGACCCGTCATCCCGTTCAGTTTGTGCCAGTCGTTCAGACTCTACGGGCCTCAACACCATCACTTACCGTCGTTGAAATCAGCCCTCACCCAGTTCTCAACAGCTATCTGATCTCATTGGGAGTTCCAGACGGAGCCACACTCTCTCCGATGCGTCGTCCGAGAAGGGAAGATGACCTCGATGAAGAACGTTGGCTTCTCGATTGTCTCGGTCGGCTCATTACGTTGGGATGTAACACCGTCGATTTCTTCAAGCTCAACCCAAACGTCTCCACAACCCCAACCCCGAGAAGTGTGCGGCTGCCTACATACCCGTTCTCTCGTAAAACATTACCCTCCTTACCCTCTCGGTCTACCTTGGTCAATAAAATGTTTGAGCAACGCCAGGGGCCACTCAGCTACTCCGATCTGAGGATCAATGCAGAGACGCATCCAGAACTCATGGACCATGTCATCATGGGAGAGTCAATTATGCCCGCTGCTGGTTACATAGAAATGGTGAGTTATGAGTACCCTTCTGTCTCAGCCGCTCTAACTAGTTGTCTAGGCCTTTGAAAGAGGAGCGCAAGTGCTATGGAACACCCGTTTTTCATCCATGATGACTATCTTCGAGGACAAAACCTTGGCTGTTGATTTTAAATTCGAAGGTCATCGCTTTACCATCAATTCCAGCCTTGAGAGCGCGAATCCTTCCACCCCGGTTCGGCCTTTACACTCATTTCCCCCTGCAGTTCTTACTGACGCCGTAATCTTATCAAGCGAATGCACGTCGAGGGTTATCTCTCCAAGGCTCCTCTTCAATCAGATTTCGCGAGCATTGATATCTCAGGAATCATGGCTCGATGTCAACCCATGCCTATATATGGTAGGTATCTCAAATTGTACCGCACTTCTCATGAGACTAATGCTTTGCCTGAGGCTTATACAAAGCGATTTCTTCCTTCGCACAATTTGGTTCAACGTATCAACGGGTTATTTCGTGTTATAAAAACGACAAGGAAGCCCTCTTCCGCGTCAAAGGACTCGATGCAAATGAAATGCACAATGGGTAAGTCCGTTTCAAGCGTTTCTAAATTTTGGCTGACCACCTTCGCTAGTTATCATTTCCACCCATCAATCCTCGATTCTTGCATTCATTCGGTCATTCACCCCTTATTTTCAATGAACGCCGACAGATCTTCGTACCATCTACCATCTTTCCTCAATTTAGCGATTCGCCACAATACCAAGCACCGGAGCACTGAAGATCTTTACTCCTTTGTGTCCCTCCAGTCCTGGTCTCCAGGTATGGATAATGTCACTTTTATTCCATTCATAAATCTCAACGATATCTTGAATAGAGAATATCACATACGACTGCGTCATTAGTACGCTTCAAGGCGAGCGTGTCCTTACACTGCTCGGTCTTGTTATCACACGTCATGGGCGTGAGCTCCTATCTATGGTGCCGTCCTCCTATGACATTCAAGACACCCCCTGGCTCGATCCACTCACGGGGAGAGCATGCGATGTCACTTCTGGCGAAGGTATCTTTGGTGGAAGTGAGGTCCAAACAAATGTGACAGCCACACCTCTCAACATCATATCATACGTTCGGGGATCGGAAATCCAACTGTTCAACGAGGTCCAAGCCTTGCAGTCTCAGGGACAGCATTCAGTTTGGATAGCGTCACCTTTAGGATCAACGCTTGGGCCGGCTCGCGGTTTCTCCAGAGTCCTACGAAACGAAATGCAACCATTCTTGGTTCACTTGATTGGATTTGCTGAACGCTGGAGTGAAGGTGACCAAGTCAAGATCATGACCGCCTTAGCAAACGCCCCAGACAAGCCACCTTACGAGCTATCAGTTCCTGCGGACGGCCGTATCCTTTTCCCAAAACTCTTGCCATCTCTTCCACCATCACCTGATAACGACATACGGGCGACGAAGATCTTAAATGTTCCAAACGATCATGTACGGATTCAAGTGATCCATTCTACAGCAGAGGAAAGCCGGGAAGGAAACTATTTCTATGGTTTTGTCGGCGTCTCTTTCAACGACGACGGTACCCAGCTCCACATGGGTATTTGCTCCAGCCTCCCTTCAGAAGAGGTTGTGGTTCATCGAGGCCAAACGCTCCCCATATCCTACCCTTCGCTGCCCCTGATCACTGTGGCTCGGCTAGCCCTTGGCTTTTTCTTAGTTGGTTATGCGCTGGGTAGCACTTCACTTCAATTTCCTACAAGACTACGGCACAAACGTATCCTGGTTGACAGTACCTCCCGGTCGATCCGAGAAACGCTCACATTTTTGAACGTTCCATTCGAGACTTTCAACACGGACGATGTCACGGAACTTTTGTTGGCATCTTCTTTGAAGTCGGCAGAGTTGATCTTGTCCCATTCATTTGGAACCGAGGCACAGGCCCTTTGTAGTGTGTTACCGAAGCAGACGCGGCTTATTCTCTGGAGCGAGGTCGCGGTCACTCTCCAATCGTGCTTAGACACAAATCCTTGGATAGCCTCTGACCTCCTTGGAGTCCTCGATTTTACCCCGTCTCCTGACTCCCCTCATCGTATTAGTGATTCGAACCAAATCAATCTTCAGGAACTCCATCTCTCTAAACAGCAAACCCAAACGTCGCTATTCAGTGCTACCAAGGCTTACGTCCTCCTCGGAGGGATAGGTCTAGTAGGGTTATACCTCGCAGAGTGGATGTACGAGGTATGCACAATCGTCCCATCTCGCCCCTATTCAACTCAATAGAGCCGCTAGAATGGTGCACGCACAATTATCCTTACGTCTCGATCGGGTAGAGCCACTCTACGGCAACCTCATCCAACGCCAACCCAGGCTACACTAGCGTATCTGGAAAGCTTACCGGACCTAGATCTCCAGCTCGTGGCATCAGACGCATCAGACGCATCAGCTATGCAATCCCTTATTGACAATCTGTCCTTACCACTCGGTGGTTGCGTCCTCGCAGCGGTCGTACTTAGCGACAGACTACTCGTTAATCAGACACAAGAAAGCTTCGATATTGCCTTCGCTCCGAAGCTTGGGGCTTTGCAGTGCTTAGAATCCACCGTCGATATCCGGGCCCTTGACTTCTTAATATCGCTTTCTTCTGTCGCTGCTTGGGGCTCTGTGGGACAATCCAATTACGCTTCGTGAGTATCTTTGTGCCTAATCTTAAGGGGGCTCCCTACTGAACCTCTCAAAGCGCAAATACCGCCGTGGAGGAGGCGATCAAGCAATATCCCAATGGATTCAGTATTGCGGCTCCTTACATTACGGACAATGTCTGGCGTCATTCTTTCGACACAGAAGTGGAACCTCAATATGTTCATTGGATAGCTTGGGCAAAGTCAGCTCGCCGTATGTATCTTCGTTTTGCTAGATGGTATGTGTCCGGTACTCATGACGAGCCCCCGTAGAATTGTGCTCTTGGGTTGGCCACGGGTTAAGGGCTCTTCAAGCTGGAACTAACATCAATGTCTACGTTCCTGATTATGATTGGTCTTTAGTTCACCGTTCCCTCGGCAATTCCTCCTTATACGATCACCTCATCCCATCATGCGAAATTCTCGAAGGCAATACTAAATCCAATCCCAAGGTCCAAATCCAAAATCTCATTTTGGAGTATATTGATGTGGATGAAAGTGACTTCAACGCGGACACACCGCTGACCTCATATGGGTTGGATTCTCTTGCCGCTGGACGCTTGTCTTGGGCATTGAAGCCTTTCGTGGCCCTCACTCAGTTCCAGCTTCTTGGCGACATCTGCCTTTCCGATATTTTGAAGAAGATGGAGCTTTCCGGGGGTCCTGACGCTGGCCCATTGTCGGCGGACGTTTCACCCAATGCAGGTGTACTCAAACCTCCGTTTAACTGGGACAGCCTCGACCGAAAAATCCCAATAATCCCCCTCGTTGTGGGCAACGAAACCCCTCTATTCCTCATCCACGGATCTTCAGGCGACATCGTCGCTTTCATGCCCTTACAAGATTGCTTTAATACCCCGTTATATGGTATTCAAGCAAGCCACGACGCGCCTCTAGACTCTATCACAGACTTGGCGGCGTTCTATTTTAAAGAAATAAAACGAGTGCGCCCATTCGGCCCTTATCGTTTGGCAGGCTACAGTGGGACTTGCTTGGTCACCATCGAACTGGCCAAGCTGTTCAAAAAGAACGGAGATACGATCTCTCAGTTTGCACTACTTGAGTATTGGCCGACCCTGTTCTCAAGGTGAGTCGATTCCCGAAACTCATCGCCGACATCATTCACAATCATCGCCAGTCCCTTCTTCATGCTCGATGAAGAAAGCTTCGAAGCCCACCAAGCCAGCTCACGAGTGTGTCTCAGCCTGTTCCAAATGCTCAGCGGCTGCTTGGACAGAGATCCTCGACCTCAGCGCAAGCAGATAGGTGCCGACCTTTGGTATGCTGTCCAAGGCAAAATCAACTCTGAGAACATCCGTCTCTACTATGAAACAACACTTCGCTTGATACATTCGAGCACCAGGCATCTCATTGAACAAGCCAAAGGCAGCATTGTTGATTACGAATCCGGGCTCGCTAAGTGGATCAGAGAGAGTCTGTCCGGGCTCCCTGTGGACTTGTATGTCGCTACAGAAGGGATACGGATGGCGCTGGAAGAATCTGATGGAGACTGGAAAAATCTTGGCTTTCACCCTGTGGAAGGACTCGATGTGAGGGTAACGACCGTTCAAGGAGGCCATTTCGAGATCTTCGAGAATGGTGGATTTTTGACTCATCTTGAGTATGGTTGGCGTGATCAAAGATAATCAACAGCTACTCGGACATTCTGTATCTATATAGACTTTCGAGATTTCAGGTTTCTCATGTTGACTCACTCAAGCTCCCCTGAGCTCCTAACTCCTAAATTTCTATGATCATGTGACTTTTTCTGCAAATCCAGGGCTTACCTTCCGTCGACGTTTTCATTTTCTTCACTTTCTTCATGTTCGTCCGGTTGAGAACGGTTCAAAGATGTCGTTTGCCTCCAATTCAACGTTTTTTGACTAGCCAGGCCCTCGCGACGACCCCCGTTCCTCACCCGGACTACCCCCCTTACCTCGCGCGCGCGGACCTCAACCGACCTGGTCGGTTAACTGTTTTGCCAACCCCCCCTTCCGAAGAATGCCTCGTCCCCCGCAAACGATGTCTGGTTCACTGATTCATCAACACAGGAACTCGTTGCGGTCATAGATGCATGCCTACACAATCTTTACGACGTCCCCCGGGCGAAGCAAATCTTTGAACGGCTAATGAAGCAATCTGCCCATGTCATTGAACCGCGCCTCTTCAACAATATCCTACAGGCGTACATTGGCATGGCATCTGGACAGGACGGGGACAATCGAGAGTACTGGCTGGAGGAAGCGTGGAAGCTCTACCAATCAATGGAGAGCTCGACTCTGGAGAAGATAGCTCCTTCGGCCTCTACTTACGCGCTGATGTTACTGGCTTGGCTTAGGTGAGCTCTAGTCCGAAGTTTGATGTACGTGCCGCTTAGGTGAAGTAGGTTCAACCCAGACTCGGCGGATCCTGTCAAATGTGCAAGTGCCCAAACGCCTCTGACATTGCTTTCCAACCTCATTGAACGAGACGTTGACGTGCCCTCAGTCGTATCTGATCGCGTATTCGAGAGTGATGAAGAGGCCGCTGGTGTCATCAAGCTCCTTTCCAAAGCGGCCGTGGACTTGAATCTCTCCAAAGTAGTTTCGGAGCTCGGGCAGACGGAGTCGATCGGCACCATGTTCCAAGATCCCCTCGAAGGTGTCCCTCAAGTTCGTCCTGTTTATACGTTCAAGTTGAAGCAGAAGGTGCGTGCCATCCATAAATCGTGATCTCGACTTGACTGGATCGGTTGCAGAAAAATGAGGGAGGGGATGATGCGAAAACACCCGAAATTCCATTCAATCTGACCAACCTTCGTAATCATCTTGCTGACGTTGTCCTCGCGCGGCGCGTCCTCCCATCTGAGCTTACCGCCCGCCAAAAACTTCTGGAAGAGTCGGTCTACGACGTCGCTGTCGCGCGTCTCAAACATCAGGCGGAGCGATTTGCCGAGCTTGGTATTAACAGCGGCGCACTCAACGCCCCCGACCTCCAGAAATGGATGTGGGAATGGCATATTAAGCTACAGCAACGACTCTCAGCGGCGATCAAAGACATTGTTGCTGCCGAGACGGACACAACCCCGAAACGCGGCCGTACCACCTTCAACGTCCCCCTCGCTCCGTTCTTACAGTTGGTCAAACCCGAGAAACTCTCACTCATCACAATTCTCGAAATAATGAGGCTGCAGGGGACGGGCGGTGTATCGGATGGTATGAAAACAGCGCGTGCTCTGATTGGAGTTGGCAAGTCCGTTGAGATGGAGTACAAGGCTCAGATGAGCAAGAAGAGCTCTCTCATCATTCCAAGTAGCGCGGTTGACAGCGTTGAAGACTCGCTGTCCCCCGAATCTGAACCTCAAGTCTCAAAATCCGATCCTACTGCTCCTGCGTCGCAATTTTTCAACAAGTACAAGTATAAAGACTTGCAAGCTCGACGGATGGCCGCGCAGAAGTATGTGGAGAGTGGCGAGACTTGGACGGCTGAGTGGACGCAGTCTGTTCGGTTGAAGATCGGTAGCATCCTTGTTGAGTGTCTTATGGACGTCGCGGAGGTGGAGAGGACAGGTGTTGATCCGAAGACGGGGTCTGTCGTGTGAGTACTTTATTGACCGTTACTGCGTGCTTGACGCTGACAAAATTGCGGTTCATTAGGTCTGAGATCCAACCAGCGTTCTTCCACTCCTACGAGTATATTCGCGGACAGAAGCTCGGTGTCATCCGTTTGAACCCCGTCGTTGCCGATCGCCTAGCAAAGGATGGCCTTCGTGAAACTTTGCATCCACGTCACTTGCCAATGTTGGTGAAACCTAAACCTTGGTTGAGTCACGACCAAGGCGGGTACTTCTACAACAAATGTATGTGCTTACATATGTACACTCCGGATAAACATTTGACGTTTGATCTCTGTTATTAGCGTCGGCTATGCGATTCAAGGATTCCGTGGAACAACTCGCTTATCTCAAGCACGCTTCGCAGCTGGGAAACGTCGAGCTGGTTTATGCTGGTCTAGATGTGCTCGGCTCTACGCCATGGAAGATTAACAAACCCTTGTTTGATGTTGTCCTGGCTGTTTGGAATTCGGGTGAGCGTCTGGGGAAAATGCCTCCGGTTGCTTACGACGAACCCGAGCCTGAACGTCCTGAAAACTTCGAGACCGACTTGAAGGCTCGCAGTGTCTACCTTGTTCGCCAGCGTGCGCACAATCAAGCCAAGGCTAATAACCATAGTGAACGATGCAGTGTCAATTACAAGATTGAAATAGCTCGAGCGGTGGGTGAATTTCCGTGGTGCTTTGAGACATCTACTCATCAATATGGCATCCCCAGTTCCTTGGAGACACTATCTATCTTCCCCATAATTTAGACTTCCGCGGTCGCGCTTATCCCATCCCACCGCATCTGAACCACATTGGTGATGACCTTTCCCGTGGTCTCCTCAAGTTTGCCGAAGCAAGGCCATTGGGCGAGCGTGGACTTCGCTGGCTCAAAATCCATTTGGCCAACTTGTACGGATACGACAAAGCGAGCTTCGATGAGCGCGTTGAATTCGTCATGGAGCGCCTTGACGATGTGTTCGACAGTGCTACCAGACCTCTTGATGTATGTCTCCCTTATTCTCTGATTGTGGGCCTTCGGACTAATGGTATCCTTAGGGACGTCGTTGGTGGACACAAGCTGACGATCCATGGCAATGTCTTGCAACGTCCATGGAGCTTCATGCTGCTTTAACCTCTCCCGATCCGCACGCGTTCGAATCTTCCCTTCCCGTTCATCAAGATGGAACCTGCAATGGATTGCAGCACTATGCAGCGCTTGGTGGTGATGCCCGCGGCGCTGCGCAAGTCAATCTATCCGCTGCTGATCGTCCTTCGGATGTGTACACTTACGTTGGAAAGATGGTTGAAACTTTGCTCGACCAGGATGCGGAGAAGGGCGACAAGTATGCCCTCATGCTTCGTGGCAAGATCACCAGGAAGGTCGTCAAGCAAACTGTACGTCGCTGTGCATTTGGTCCTAGATTTCCTCCTCAACGAGACTAAATCTGTCGCCCCAGGTCATGACCACTGTTTATGGTGTCACCTTCGTTGGTGCTCGTGACCAGATCGAGAAGCAACTTCGCGACAGGAAGGACATTCCTGAAGAAGAATGTTGGATGGCTGCTTCTTATCTCGCAAAGCAGGTGCGATCCGTTGTCGTCCCCATTTTAGCTCGATTCTAATTTCCATCTCCCTCGTCCTCCAGGTCCTTACCTGCATTGGTGATCTGTTCAGCGGTGCTCAACACATCCAAAATTGGCTTAATTTGTGTGCTCGTCTTGTTTCGAAGTCTATCCCTGGTGAACGGATCCCCGAAGCTGTCTCGGAGCACTCCTCGAAAAGAGGGAAGAAGTCTGCGTCACTCCCTCAGGATAGATTGAAGAAGGAGCAAATGACTTCCGTGGTCTGGACAACACCATTAGGCTTGCCGATCGTCCAGCCATACAGGAAGCCCAAGAGGAAGCAAATCATGACGTCATTGCAAACGGTGTTCATTTCAGATCCCAATTCGCCGGCCGAAGGTTCGTAGGGTTATTTTCTTCTGTCGACCAGGTTTTGACCAAATGGTTCAGTGAATTCCATGAAGCAGGCTTCGGCCTTCCCGCCTAACTTCATTCACAGCTTGGATGCCACCCACATGATGCTTACGGCTCTGGAATGTAGAGTATGTCCTCATCTTTTGTCCTTTTCCGTCGTTGTTGATCGCTTGTCACAGACGCAAGGTTTAACTTTCGCATCGGTCCACGATTCGTACTGGACCCATGCTTGCAGCATTGATAAGATGTCTGAAATCATCCGTGATACCTTTATCGCCCTGCATTCTTCTGATGTCCTTGTCAAGCTTCAGGAAGAGGTCAGCCCTTCCCTTTTCCCTTTACCTGTTCAAAACATCTGATCGTAGCTCCATTCACCTAGTTCATGGAACGTTACAAGGGTTACAAACTCCCTTTGGTCCACCTCAGGTCCCCTCGCTTGATCAAGCACCTTCGGGAAGCTGGTGCTAGGGTGGTTGCTTCCCCGGAGCAAGCGAAATCCTTGGATGCGATCAAGGATCTTCTCGTTATTTCAGAGACTGAGAAGCCGACTGTAGAAGAAGCCGAAACCTCTGGCGATGCGCTCGCCGACCTCCAAAATATGCTCGAAACCCTCCAAAAGGATGCGCCGGCATCTCCTTCGAAGAAATCTTCGTCGTCATCACTTAGTGACAAAAATTCCGATTCCTCCAAATCCCTTGTTGACCTGCTCCTTGAAGAGGATGATCAGTTTGACGAGGAGGACGAAGAGGAAGACTCTCGTACCAAATCAGCTATGAAGCGGAAGGCCAAGGACGACGCTGCCACGATCACTTTGTTCGGCAAATTTATCGACTTGACCGACATCCTTCCTCCCCTTCCGAAGAAGGGTGACTTCAACGTTGCAGCGATCAAGAAGTCGCAGTATTTCTTCTCGTAATGTCATTTGTTATTCATTATGTTGTCATTGTTGCATTGTCGTCGCATCATCTCATCTAGATACCTCCCATCTCAGCATTTTGCATAATATGTATTCGTAGGTTTATAATAATAATGGTTTGTATAGACGGTTATCTTCGATCTAATAGAAGTCTAGAGAACCATCGAGTTATGTTACCATCGACTGGAGCCATGCCCACCATAACTCCTCGTAGGCACTCACGGTCTGACTCATTTATATGACGCCGTGAGACGACTTCCTCTGATGAGTGCCGCTATAGCGGCTGCTTCACCATCCGGCGTTGAGTATAAATGCTCTTCGCTCGAAGCCTGTGGGTGACCAGGAACGATGGCGCCCCTGGTTTCTTACCCGACGCTCGACTTCAACCCTCTCCCTTTGTCGGTGCCTCCTCAGACCCAGGCCTTGGAGAGTACTACCTTCAAGCCTCCACCACTCGACGGAAGCCTCACTTTGCCAGAGCTGTATGACTGGCACTACTATAACACCCCGGGACATCCCATCTTTGTGTATCCAGGTGTCACCGACCAACCCAGCGTTGTCAAATGGCCTGAAGCCGTTCGTGCGTTCACCCGCGGCGCGCGGTTGATCCAGAATCTCACAGGGCTCGAACATAAACCTGATACTGACAACATCGTTGGTATATTCGCTGCCTCAGGTAAGCTCAATACTCTGAAACGATGCTTGTCCACGCGTTAACAGAGGCTTTCTTATAATCAGACACGTTCACTTACTTCACGTTGATTGCGGCAACTGTGAAAGCAGGGTTTGTGCCGTTTTTAATATCGCCTAGAAACTCGCCTGCTGCTGTGGCACACCTTCTGTCTATCACACACACCGCCCATGTCTTGGTTGGAGCCGAGGCAGCGTTGCACAGTGTTTTCGAAGCCGCTCTCAAACTACTCCATGAGAAAGACCCTCGTCTACCCCTTCCAGCTCAATCACCCATTCCCACCTTTGACGACTTGTACATCGCTGATGAAACATGCGTGCCATTGCCCCTACACAAGCCCGATTTGAATAGTTTAGCAGTTCTCCTTCACTCTTCAGGTGCGAGGCCATTAATCACATCCTTCCTGAGTGATAACCAGCGCTGTAGGTAGTACCGCATTTCCCAAACCAATTGGGTGGAGCCATCTCCAAATACTGCAACTTGGCTTAGCCCCATGTATGTTACCGTCCCTACTCTCCAAGTCGGATTGAATACTCTATACTCACCTTAATAGACTTTGGCTCCCGCGACCTAACAGGTGTCAGGCTCTCTTGCCATGTTCGTCCATTCAGTATGCTCTCTATATTTTAATGCCCTCTACCACAGGCAATGCCGATGTTTCACGGGATGGGTATGATGCAAACAGTTTGGACGGTACGCATGACGACTGGCATCATTGCACGATTCATTCGGCTTACACTCAATCATTAGGCTAGCATAGGCATCACCATCACTGCCGCTCGTCCCCAAGTACCCCCCGTTCAACCTACACCCGACAACGTCCTGTCAAGTTCCAAAGCAACTCAAACGGATCTTATATGCTGTGTACCAGCCTTCATCGAGGTCCGACTTTCATACGGCAATCGTTGCATCTCATCAACCACTAACTTGTGTAGGCTTGGTCTCGCAGCCAAGACACGATTAAGTTTCTCTCAAGCATCGATGGTATTGTGAGCCAAGCAGTCTCCTTGCCTTGCCAAGTTGGTGTTGACCGTGATGCCCGTACATAGGTTTTCGGTGGAGGGCCTTTGAACAAGGCGGTTGGTGACTCCTTGATACGTCATGGTGTCGACCTTTTCACACTGTATGGGTGGTATGTTTTGCATGGCTTACATGAACCAACTTCCGTCGTTTGATATACCTATCATAAGCACTGAGATCGGCATCATGAGTCCAATGTTACCAGGTCAGTACCTTCCGCGTTGTTGTCGTCTGCTAGTCTAATGAGACTTTCTACCAGGCTCCGCCGATCTCGACTGGGAATACCTAACATTCTCTGGAAATCTCAGAAGTATCCTTATACCCAATGGTTATTCACAGCACGAACTCGTGATTCTGGTGAGTACGAACGAAAAAANTTATCCTCCTTCTTTGTCAACCATCCCTTTCCCTCAAGCCAAACCCATACGCGATTCCGTGCGTGATCAATGGAAAGTATGATGGAATGGACGCGTACTATACGGGCGACTTGTTTGTTGCTCATCCGTCCAAGCCCGGATACTACAAGATCTTTGATCGAGTGGACGACCAAATCATGCACAGTACTGGTGAGAAGGTGGGCGACCAAATTCAAAATCAACCAATATGACTCAAGCGTCCCACTCCGTCAGACGAACCCAGGCCCCTTAGGTATGTCCTGCCCTGGTCCCCTGTATGACTATAGGTCGTCAGCTTCCAAACAGAAAATATCTTGAACCAAGATCCCCGTGTACAATCCGCGGTGATGTTCGGACGAGGGAAATTCAACGTCGGCGTCCTCATTGATCTGCGTGCCGAGTACAAGTTTGAGCCATCTGACGCCGTGAAACTCGCAGAGTTTAGGAATGTGATCTGGTGAGTGTTTGCCCATAAACATAGAATACCATATCCAATTCGAGTCTCATTGAAATTACAGGCCGACTATTGAACGAATGAACGCATACGCACCACAGCATTCGCGTGTTTTCAAGGAAGTCAGCGATACCTCCTTGCGACGCATCATTCTTTTGCCTCACATTTTTCCTAGATGATTCTAGTCGCTTCGGCTAGCAGGCCGTTCGACTATACTGCCAAGAACACGCCTCGCCGACAAGGCGTCATTTCCAAGTATGCATCGGAAATCGAAGCCCTTTACCAGTCAGTCGAAGAAACTTCGCAGCTCGAGGTGGTACCTCCATCAGTGTGGAAAGCAAACGAAGTCCGCGATTTCGTAGCAAGAGTCGCTCAAAAAGTTATGAACGCCGACATATTAGACGATCAAGACCTCTTTCAACACGGTTGTGATAGGTGCCTCGTCCACCCATCCCTCCCGTCTCCATTAATCTGACACTCTCAGTCTTCAAGCTACCTGGATTCGAAATACCCTTTCACGGGCGATCCGCGATACTACCAAGTTAAACTCAAACGCGATTCCGGAGAACCTCGTCTACCAATATCCCACTGTGTCAAAGCTCAGCGCCTTTGCCGTTCGCTTCGCGTCTCGATCCAATAGTGGGGTATTAGACGAAGACGATTTTAAGTTGGCCGTGCAGAACATGAAAGATATGGTCGAGACGTACAGCGCGAATTTTCCTGCTCGGCCCATTCAAAGCCCTGCTGCAAGTGGCACCGGTGAAGTTTTCTTGATCACAGGCACAACAGGTTCTCTGGGTGCTAGTCTTCTCGCTGATATCCTCAAGGCCTCGGGTACATCCAAAGTGTTTGCTCTAAATCGTCCTGGGCGGGGTACTTCAACGCTCGTTGAGAGGCAGACGACCGCGTTAAAGACCATCGGGCTGGACCCAAGTGGCGTGATGAGCTCGTCACGGTTGGTTCTTGTCGAGGCAGACATGGCAGATGCTAATGCAGGCTTGACGTCCGTACTGGCACAAGAGGTGCGTTTGCATCGATGAGCTCAACGTTTTCGCATCCACTTAGTATTCCCAGATCCGAGCGTCTGTCACTCACATCATACTCAACGGTAGGCCTACACCGAACCTGCGTGGCTTTTGAATATTCATCCACTGCGGCTCTCAGCTTGGCCGGTTGACTTCAATCTGTCTCTACAATCTTTTGAGCCCAGCGTCAAAGCGGTCAGAAATTTGATAGACGTGGCATTGTCCTCTTCGCGGCATTCACCACCGAAGATTACATTTGTTAGCAGTATCGGGGTTTTATCTCGTGGGTGATGCTTCATTCATGCCGCGTGAACGCAGACGCTTAGCTGTGGATAGGCCATCAAGGAGGCTCGAGCGTATTGGAAGCCCCAGTATCACCGACTCTGGCGGAAGGCACAGGCTACAGCCAGTCCAAATGGGTAGCCGAGTCCATTTTGCTCAATGCTTCTGTGGCAACGTCCTTGCCAGTGGCAGTCGTCCGAATTGGCCAAATTAGTGGCGGAGTGAATGGCTACTGGAAACAGTCTGATTGGTTGCCTTCCATTGTCAAATCGTCGCGAGCACTCAAGTGCTTCCCGAATTTCGGCCAGGACAAGGTGGGTTACTGCCTTTGGTGATGGCTACTACGCGGGCTGACAGGTAAATCGGTGTCGTAATAGATCATGAGCTGGATACCGCTTCAGTCGGCCTCACAGGTCTTGCTCGATTTGGCTACTTCGCCATCCGAAGAGGGACAAGTCTTTCACCTTGTTCATCCACGCCCAGTTTCGGCATCGCTTGTCTGTCAAACACTAGCGGGGAAGCTTGGCGTCCCACTGGTCCCATATCCTGAGTGGTTAGACGCGCTTGAATCCCGAGCACAAGGCGAGGCCGACGACAGTGATCTCCATGCGATCCCTGCATTGAGGCTCCTCCCATTCTTCCGCTTCGTGAAGATAAGCAGCTCCACAGGGAGTGGTGAAGCATTGGGTCTACCCAGCCTCGACACCCTTCATACTCGCAAATCGTCATCTACGTTTCTACGCAATATGATCGCCATTGATCAAGCCGGCGTTGAGAGATGGGTCAATACCTGGATTTCCGGTGGTTTCCTCTAGACACGTCCTAGAAGCCTGCGTAGTTTCTTGTGCGCCTTATCCTTGATCTATAAGTGTAGCAAATTGGTTGAACTCTGGACCGCACCACTAGAACACTAGGAAGAAACATGATGTAAGTAGAGGGCGAAGGTAAGAAGGCCGCCTTCGCGGACCTCAGAAGTTCTTCGGAGCTCATATTTGTACGACAACTTTAAATGCCCGCTGTCCGCGCCGCTACTAATCACAGCTTCTCCGTCCGACTGACTTGGGCTGAAGCAACAGGAGCGGCGGTTAGATCTATGGCCCTCCTTCTATCGTCCAACGAGCAGGCGGCAGGGAAGATTTCTCTTCTCCGTACGGCATAAAATCCACGTCGCGTCCCCCGACTCCCCTCAATGTACATTAAAAAGGATCGACCGTCATCCTCTCGTCACAGATGCTGGAAATCGAGCCTACCCCCGATGATTCTTTGCCCGAAGCTTCTAGGTAAAAACTGTCAAGAGTATGGAATCGGTCCACTTTCACGAGACCTTTTCGGGATAGGCTGAACGAAACGAAGACTTAAAAGACAGATTGTCTTCGCTTAAACAGCCCCAGGCCCTCTCAGTCTCTGTGGTTCCTGGTAGGTGCTTCTGTAGCCTGATGACACATAGTGTGTCGATACCTGTCATATTAACTCATAATATCGATCAGATATTGTCGCTAAAACCGCCAAGTCATGTTCGTCTTAATGGCAAACGATTCCTCACTGCGAGTCTTAATCCTTGCCTAGGCCGACGCCTTACCAGATTACCGCTCGAGTTTACCAAGCCGACCCCAGTGCTTGGTTCCAGATCGTCGAAAGAACTGTTTGGAACTATGCAAATGGTGGAACTTGGACGGATGTCGGAGGTAAACAAGTCTTGACGATGGGCGGAAGCGGTACCTCGGGTATCCTCCGTTTCAATGACAAGAATGAGTACTTCACCGTTGCCCTTGGTGTTCACAACTACAAGCACTGGGTAGACGTCACCACGGGTCTCACGTCCAACAGCACTGCTACCGTCCTCCACAAGGACTATTACACATCCGGAAAACGTGCTAGTGTCAGGGAGAAGCAATTGGGCGAGTTCAAAGTTGCGAGTGGGAGGAATATTGAGGTCAAGTATGATTCCATTGATGGTACGAATCTCGAGTGCTCCATCTTCATTGGTGCTTAAAGATTCCCGTCATTTGGAATGCAAGTCTTCAAGCCAGTATTTACTTGTTCTTCACTATGTGGAGAGGAATTCCAAATGGAGCAATGAAAAGACGTTGGCTTTGGTCACACTGCGATGCCTTTTAAGGGCTCGAGCTCGATTTAAAGCGCCCGAGGTACTGTTGCGCCTTTACAGTGACGGCCAAAAATAATTAGCACCCCCAAATTTGGAAGTATAGCCGCCCACCGATTTTCCTCGTTTTTTCTACCACACTCCGTTTCAATACTTCCTACAACCCCACTAAGAGTATTTCTACCACGCAGGACATCTTTGTGCCGTTGAGGACGATGATTTGTGGTCGCGAGTGCTGGGGCGCGCTTGCTTTTGGCGGAGATAGGGGCTCTTGCCAAATTCGGGGTGCTAATTATTTTTGGCCGTCACGGTATTCTCGTGAAACATGGTTGCACGGGGTTTTTTTGGACTGATTTTGGAAGTAAGTTTCATGGGCGCTTGGATATATTCAAGCGCTTGAGGAGTATTAGCGCCAAAGATAATCAAAATCGACATTTTTGCTCCTAATATAATCTCGACCCCATCGTCCACGATGGACGCGTTTAACACATATCAAACGCCTCTTTCTAGGCAAGCTAGTTAACACAGGGAAACATTCAACGCCTTACCAACTTAAACAGTCGCTATGCCAGCAAAGAAATGGCTGAGCTTTTCTCCTCGGCGGTACGAAACAGACAGACCTTGATTGGATGCCCCCTCACGTAATCGCATTAGACACGGTTCCATACCTGGCGAAAGCTCTGGTTAAACCTGGCTATTGCTGAAAAGGAATTGGGTCTCCCGATTTCTGATGAAGCAATCGAACAAATGAAAGCTAATTTGGTGAGAATCCCCCCTTTCCGATTTACACCAATTCTCATTCCCCCTACAACATTGTAGGATCTTACCCCAGAGCAATTTGCTACTGCAGCGCAAGAAGAGAAGAAGCGACGCCACGATGTAATGGCCCATGTCCATACATTCGGTCAAGTTGCCCCTGCAGCAGCCGGGATCATTCAGTAATCCTATTCGCATCTCGCAGATGTGACGCGTCTCGCTGATCTAAACTACTCAAGCCTAGGTGCCACATCTTGCTACGTTACCGAGTACGATGAAACCCTATCCATTCCTTCATTTTCGCTCACACTACCCCCAGCAATGCGGACTTGATTTTCCTACGCACCGGTCTGACCTACCTCATCCGATCGCTGGGGGTTTTAATATCAAGACTCTCGTCGTTCGCGGCGCAATATAAAGACCTGCCAACGCTAGGATTTACCCATTTCCAACCCGCTCAACTTACCACCGTTGGAAAGCGAGCAACCCTTTGGATTCAGGTACGCTCTTACTCGTACCGTTGGGAAGCCCTGCTTAACTATTTGATAGGAACTCCTTTGGGACCTGCGTAATCTCCAACGCGCGAGGCAGGATATCGGCTTCCGTGGGGTCAAAGGAACCACTGGGACGCAAGCTAGTTTCCTTGCGCTTTTCGACGGCGATCACGACAAGGTGCCGTCTAATATAGTACTATGGAACAGAAACTGATTCAAAACAGGTCGAAGAGCTTGACAGACTTGTTACCAAGCTCTCCGGTTTCGAATACTCTTACCCGGTTACTTCTCAGACCTACTCTCGCAAGATCGACGTTGACGTCTTGGCACCCCTGGCATCTCTCGGTGCAACTGCCCACAAAATTGCCACAGATATCCGATTACTTGCCAATTTGAAGGTCAGTGCAGATGGACCTGTCGAGCCTGCGTGCAGTTTCTAATTTGTGATCCAGGAAATCGAAGAGCCGTTTGAATCTACTCAGATCGGTTCCTCTGCTATGGCGTACAAGCGGAACCCAATGCGCTCCGAGCGCGTTTGTAGTCTTTCCCGCCATTTGATGGTTCTCCAGCAGAATGCTCTCATGACATCGAGTGTGCAATGGTTCGAACGTACCCTTGACGATAGGTAACAGGCCTCAACCATGGCGTCTTCCGTAGCTCACCTATATCCCTTCAGCGCGAACCGGCGCATTACCATCCCAGAAGCATACCTAACAGCCGACATCGTGCTTTCTACTCTGCAGAACATCTCTGAAGGCCTCGTCGTCTATCCAAAGGTCATCGCGCGAAGAATCTCCCAAGAACTACCTTTCATGGCTACCGAGAACATCATCATGGCTATCGTGAAGAAAGGTGGAGATCGTCAGGAAGCACATGAGAAAATCAGAGTATGCACCAAAAGTCCGTGATGATAATAGCTCACATTCGCTGTCCAGGTACTGTCCCATGAGGCTGCCCATCAAGTCAAGCAACTCGGTCTAGAGAACGACCTCATTGAACGCGTCAAAGCCGACCCCTACTTTGACCCTATCAAGGACCAGTTGGCCGAATTACTCGAACCGTCAAGTTTCGTGGGACGAGCTCCCCAACAGGTCGATAAGTTCTTAAAGGATTGGGTAGATCCTGCGCTCTCAGGCGAGGAGTTACAGGATGCGATCAATAAGGGAAGAAAGGTTGAGCTCAGTGTTTAGTTTTAGTTCCGTGTAAACGTAGATGTTCGGCGTAAGCCGCTCGTAGAAAATCGATCACCGGTCGACTCGGGAAATTCACAAACAAGCGCCTGTCATCGGCTTAGCAAGCTACCAGTTTCAACAACGCCCACCCATGGCCATTTCCTATAAATCCTACGCGTTGCTCATGGATGTGTGTTTCAATCCACCCGACACCTAACTTATCTGCCTCACCTCAACCACCCGTTTCAAAATGGTGAAATTTGACCCCATAAGCGACATCCCAGACCTCTCGGGTAAGGTTGCTCTCGTTACTGGTGGAAAGTCAGTACTCTGTTTGTTTTATCTACCATTAGTAGGGTAACTGAACCACGATGAGATAGTCGAGGCATGGGCTATCATATAGTCCAGCAGCTAGTCAACCACGGTGCCAAAGTTTACATGGCTGCGCGGTCGGAAGCATCTGCGAACGAGGCTATTGCCAAATTGGAAGCGGAGAACCCCAGGATCAAGCAGGATAAACGAGTGGTTTTCCTTCGACTGGACTTGTCTACACTGAAATCGGCGCAAGACTCTGCGAACCGGTTCTTGTCTCTTGAAGACAAGCTAGATATTTTAGGTGGGTGAATCGGCTTTACATTGAAGCAACCTAGCTAATGGCGTGACCTTAGTTCACAATGCTGGGATGTAAGTCCACAGAATCGATGCTCTGATGCGATGGGGAACTCATTCAGAAGCAACTCAGAATGAGCCATCCATATGGAAAGACAAGTGACGGAATAGAGGACTCGATGGCTATCAAGTAAGCGTTCATATCCTCTCCTCTATGTATAGGGTTCTGAAAAATGTACCTCTGAAGCCACTTTGCACCTTTTGTTTTTACCAAGTCTCTCTACCCTCTCTTACTCGCGTCGGCGCAGAAGCCTGCGAGCGACGTCAGAGTGATCATTGTAAGTTTCTTCCGTGCACTCGCGTCCTCCTCTCACAGCCTTGTCCCAGGTATCTTCTGAAATTCACCCGAGGGCCCCCGCTGGGGGAAAGTTTGCGTCACTGGATGAAGTCAGTGATCCACTCGCTGCTCCTGCTTCCCAAGACAAACTCATGGCATGTTACGCTCGTTACGGTGAGATACCCATCGTTGTTGAACTTGTACATAGAAGTTAACCACAATCCTCACAAATTAGCACGATCAAAACTCGCCAATATTCTTTATGCAAAACAACTTCAGGACGAATTTACGTCTGCATCTTCGTCTGCTCTAGCCATCTCCGTCAATCCCGGTGGTGTCGCAACCGAAACCGTATTGGAAGATATGGCCTCATTTCGTTTCGTTGGTCCCCTTTTGAAGTTTCTTGTGTCCAAACTGGCGAAATCGCCTTTGGATGGAGCATTGTCGGCATTGCATGCTGCTACGTCCCCAGAGGTTCGAAGAGACGCGACCAAGTTTGGCGGTGGCTATATCGCATCGGTTGGAAGGTTGTCGCCCCCTTCGAAGGATGGTCAAAGTGCCGAACTCGCCAAACAGCTGTGGGAGGTGTCGGAGAAGATTTCTCATGATGTTTTAAATGGCCATCAATAGGCCGTGTTTTGTTGTTCGTATCTCCATGTACGACTCCGCCAGAGTTTACATCTGACTGCTGCTAGCTTGCCAACCTATTCGGCTGCAATGTCTGATACAGAAAGTAGCAGGGTTTGCCCGGTTCAACCTTTGATTTGGTCGTCCGCGTCATGTTTAATTCGAGGGTCTAGCTAGCTAAAGGTGATGATATCTCACCTACCCTGTGGGATCAAATGACCTTGCTACGTGGAAGAGGCTCTTTCGACGATGCGTTTGAAAACTTTTGTCAGCTTTTCGTTCTTTGACGCCAACCCATCTGAGTCGTGGGTCCTCGGAGTGCGAGGTAGCACCGGTAAACAGTTTACGTCTTCCGTGGTGATGAACCAGGCCATGAGGCGTAAGCTCTTGCTTCCTTATCTTCAAGACACTGCTCTAAACATGGTTGATCTCAACGATAGAACTTTTCCGGCCCCGGCCTCTACGGACGACTATCTTTGTCAATACCGTGTAGCCTTGCTGTTTGGTGATCAGGATTTGGCTTTGACTATGCTTCAGCGAGCATTCGGCATATCAAGTACGTGGGTTAAGTATGGCACGTCTCCATCCCTCAATTACCTGTCAATTTCACAGATCTGCAGAGTCGTGTTGGTCTAAAGAAAGTCCATGAAAACTTTGACATGATCTATCACCGCCTCCACGAAGTGTACACCAAGTGCTCTAATGATATCCTTCTCCTTGAGGGCATCATGGTCGTTTTTCGACTTATGTGCGTCGATGTGAGTTTACGGGATAAACTCTTCGAACGAGGTAACTTTCTTCAATTTACCTTCAGTTCATCTGAAAAACCTGCAGCAGGCATCATCAAGAAAATTCTTCCACTTCTGAATGCTGTTCAGCCCTTGCGACACTCAGCGTTGGACGCCCTGTTGGCTGTTGCACGACCACGAGGTGACAATATATGTACCGAAATCGCGCGGCTGAGTCCCGTTTTGATGCAACTAATGAACAAGCACCCCAATGAACACGACTTCATCAAAACTTGCATACTCATCATATGCGACACGGCTCCATCCGCTCTTGCCAAAAACGACGGGCCTGATCCTCTTCTCATGAGGATACTCGATATCAAGCCCTTACTAGATGCCATTGTCAAACATTACCGTCGCCCCTTCAAGGGTGATGGTTTCTTCGGGCCCACCCTCGAACTTTGTATCACCTTAGCCGACTTCTTTGCAGGCTCGTTTCTCGACCATCCTGGGTTCATCTCATTCGCTATCGCCGCCATGCGCCTCCGTCAGTGGGACCTCCGTAGCCGAAGTTTGCTCATACTCCTTTGTGCGGCCAAGGCAGGTCTACAGGGTGAAGGAGAAGAGGTCGACTTAATGAATGCATCGCAGTCTGTGGTTTCCATTTTACAAGGCTCTCACCCCCATCTCCGAACCATCATGGATGCCTATGGTTTTGAAAACTGCGATCTTCCTAACCTTGATCAAGGCTGCGCTCATTGTCTTTCCTTCTTCCATCAATTCGCTGAAGACAGGGACCTTTACAAGTTCAGTATTAAGCTTCGTGACCATGTCATGACCTATGAGTGGATTGATGAGTTGATGCAGAAGGTGCTGGTGGAGGCATTCCTTTCGAAAGGTCATCTCCCCTTTCGGTCACTAACCGAGGCAATGCAGCACTGCGCTACGAATATACGAAAGGATCGACGCTACGCGGCTGACCAACGGACTCCAGATATCCTTGAATCGCAGTACCTCTTACTGATGGATCGCTCAGAGGAAGCTGCGGCTTTCGCTGAGCGCGCTCTCCAGCGTAATCCCAGTGAGGCTTGGTTCTACTGGGTCGTCGCAACACGTGCTCGCCAAGTCGATGACAATGCTACGTGTCTGAAAGCGTGTCTCCAAGGGCTCAAATCCTCGGTCTCCACGCCATATCTACGATACCAGTTCCTGACCGACGTCGTCTATTATGCGCTACACATGGGTTTGGCTCTAATGCGCTTCGTCGAGGCGGTAGGAAAGCGCGATCTTGCTATCACCTTCTTCTTGGTCGCCCTTCAGCACTCGGAAATGTTCATTCAAGAAGCCCCGCCCGACCATCGACGGATGTCCACGTTACTAGACTCGTACATCGTGTGCCTTATACTCATCAAAGGCCCAGATATGGATAGCAGACTCAATGATGTTAAGGTCAGTCCCCTGCCTAAGACCCTATACGTATTTGCTTACTTACACGATCAGATAAAATCTGCTCTGAGTAGGCTCGAAACTGCTCGCCAATTTTCTTCAATGTGGTCTGGTTCCAATACTTCCAAGACCCGGATAAGCTATGTCAGAGAACTATTAACCGAGAAGTATGCTGGATCCACTGTCAAGTGGAGGTCTGTGATCTCCGCAATATCCAAAGATGCAGCGAAGTACCCAGTGCCCGATCGTGACAGTGTCATTTCCACTTGGCTAGGAACTGGTGAGATTGCAATTGACATTCCCAAAATTGACAGGGGAAATGGCCTGTATCAGTGTTCTTCATGTGGGAGCGTTTCAGCGGTGCTGAGGAAATGTGGTGGCTGTTCTATGGAATGGTACGTTTCGTTATCACAATGAATATTCTGGTCATTTGTTGATGCCAACTACATAGGTACTGCGATGCAATTTGTCAAACAGACCATTGGAAAGTCCATAAGAAGGTTTGTAAATCAACGGGAAAAAACAGTAGTGTTACAGAATGCGAATGTCCAAGTCCATGTTGCTCATACTATCCACAATCGACCCCGCTTATCCACGGAAAGGAATGGGCTGGACTTCGCGAGCGCGCCTCAATGCTGCCTGTACTCCGTCGTAGGGCAGTAAACCTCTTCGAACAGCCTCCATCAGGACAGTTTCCAACCAATCCTGGCAGTTCCAATCTCCGTCGGGCTTACGAACGGGCGTACTCTTCGCGATCTCTTCGATGGTCTTGCGGTCCTCGAAGTCGATGCGACTGATGAGGATGGACACGCCCTCTTCCAAGGTGGCTTTTCCGACAGCCATGGTGATAGGGCCCCAGTTCGTCAAGTGGGGATGTTGTCCCTCCCGGACAATGTGAATACGACGCTGCGCGATATGGCCGGTCTCGGACTTTCCGAGCGTCCAGGTGATGGACCAGTGTTGGTCTCTCGATGCCGGATGGTAAGTGCGAAGGGTACGGCTGCGTACGACGAAGAGGTTGATGTCGAGGATTCCTTCCTTGTCGAAGGGCTTCCAGAGGCCTACAGGGCCGATCATGCCTGCGGGGCGGCCTAGATTGGGAAGATATTCAGACATATCCTGAGTGGTTTCGATGTAGAAGTTGTTGTTGAGACGTGTCGAATGCTGCTGAACGTTGCGAAGCTGGGGGATGGGGTTCAATTTGCATTTTGGGGCCGCTATTTAAGCAAATCCTCGGGTGGCATGGCCACTCTCGAGTTGTGGACAATGATTCCTGTGAGGGGTTGTGGACAATGGCAAGGTCCACCGACCGACTTGCTTCCTTTGTTCGTCGCTCCAAAAGTCGATCAGTGGCCTTGCCACTACGATCTATCGTAGCAGGGCCGAATTACCTAGCTTGTGCATCGATCTGACATCGATATAGCAACGAGGAGGTTCAAGTGGCCCAATACGAGAAATGTTCCTCTAGCATTGTTTGTATGACGCAATGGTCGGGGAATCATACTGATCATAAGAGGCTCAAAATGTGAAAGTGCCTGATAACTATTTAGCGGGAATCTTGCCGCGCAATTTCACATCACGGCTACTGGTACCGACCATGACTCCCATATTGCCGTCTGGCTTCCGCCACCCTTGGGCGACGGTATCCCATATCGATAACGAGTGTCTCGAAAGCGTTATCGTCACCGTCCGTCGTTGCCCAGGCCCTAAATGGACACTATCGAACCCTCTGAGAATGGACGGCGGTTCTCGCGCCGACTCTGGAAACGCGATATACAACTGAGGAATCTAGGACGGACACTCAGTGTGGACAGAGGAAAGTGGCCACTCGGTGACATACCTCCGTTCCAGAAACAGGACCCACATTGTGCAAGTCAAAACTGACTTTGAAAGCAGGGCGATGCAACCTAAAAAAGGTTATCACACTGGGAATTGCCGTTTGACCCATTGTCCCCTCTTACCACAATGCAGTGGAAGACCCGAACCCAGTAGGACTGGGGTGGCCCGCATCCCAATTGCTAGCTCCTACGTCATTATCCAGGGTAGCCTTCGAAATCTTCAGATTCGAATACGCGAAGGACGTGTAACTGAGTCCAAATCCGAACTCGAAGCGTGGTGTGATGTTGCGCTGGAACGTATAGTCTCATTCACGTGCACCACAAGAGGAATCGAAGGACATACCGCATCAAATCCACGATAGTCGATGAATAATCTGAAAGCCGAGCTGAGAGGGGGCCAATACAGAAGAACGGTAGACTCACCCGTCGGTATAAGGTACGTTCAATTCTCCTCGGACTACTTGAGCAGGATAGTCTTCCAGACGCTTGGCAATCGTATATGGTAGGCGGCCCGAAGGGTTTACTCGCCCGTAAAGGACATCGGTGACTGCATTTCCAGTCTCCGTGCCAGAAACGCCAGCCCATAAGACCTGGTGGGGTATAATTAGTACGACACAACCACAATGTTATCCTCAACTCACAGCAGTGACGTTCGGATGATCTATCCATGACTCAACAAGCACTGGGCCAACGCTATGGACAACAACAACCGTATTCTTGTTTTGGGCTGCAACCGCAGCGATGAGAGCCTCTCCGCCGTGCCATGTTGTGAGATTGGCTCGATCACTCCCTTCACCTGAATCTGCATTGACGAATACCATTGCTACAGAGCGTCCGATGGCCATGTTTCCCGCCCGTGCAAGGTTAAAATCATCTAGAATCCAAGAGATCGAAGTCCTGTCCGCTCGAGCTCGAGCTTGGATGGCTTCCAGTGGCTGTTAAAGGGGAGAACACTATCTGTTAAGGAGGGGTCAAGCCGCGAAGAAAGAGACATACAGAAATCAAGTATGTGAAGTTCGCTGTGCTAAGCGAATTCATCTCGCGTCAGCGAAGAGGTAAGTAAGGGTCAGGGGTGATCAAGGACTTACCCTGAGCCCCACCCCATCGCTAAGATTCCATCATCGCCGTTTTGATCCCTAAACTCGTTGGGTCCGATACGTCCTGGTCCAGCATCACTACCTGCAAGTAGGATACTACGTGGCTTTTGGAGAGGTAGCGTATTATTGATATTCTTCAACAAAACAATGCTCGCTGCTCCGATGTCTCTAACAACGGTATGATGATCGTCTTGAACATCGACATGTTCATTGGTCATTTCGTCGGCTGGGTTGTTTCCATTGAAATTGACTGCAGGAAACTCGGGCGAGTCTTGGTTCAGTAGGTACCATCCGGCCAAAATCCTGGTCTTGCGCAGAATTAGGGTGAGTTAGGGGGGATGTAGGAGACTACGAGGGGCTAACCGCCATGTCCTCAAGTCGGGTTCGGGGAATGGTTCCATTCTGAACATACGTCGTGAGATTGCCTCCAAAATAGGACCCTATACCACGGTCCACATTTCCGGGCATAGTCATCTAAGCAAACAGAGGTTGAGTATTGAAGGGACACGAAAAGAATGCGTGGAGCTGACGTCCAAACCGGCAACCGCAGAGAGTGTTGAATGAGTTCCACCCCAGTCAGACATGACATCTAGTCCGAAATTGAGTCAAGACCGGAACTAGAGGAAATCAAAGCAAGGAAGCGCACATCCCCGAAACCCAAGCTCCTGCTTGAGCAGACCATTGAGAGTTTCGTCATTCTCACAGGCATATGTTCCATTAATTTTGTCTTGTGATAGCTGCTGGATGAGTGTGCATCAGATTGGGCTGGAAAGTTAGCTTACTGTAGCTGCACATCACGCTAGCAACTCCGGCCATCACACTTCGAATGAACGGCAGGGCATAGACTTCGTGTTGCGTGCGATCATCAACATTGGATGACGAGGTCGTACGTGCCGTTTCTTGCTCGCTAAGATGATCCTCCATATTTATCATTTAAAATTCCGAGTATGAGAGAGTAACTCACTTGTCGATAAAATGTTTGGCACAGGCTTGGACACCCCCTTGTTGCATACCTAAGATGGTCTCGTAGGAAGCTATCCGTGGTACATGTCCAGTTAGGTATGTGTGAGCTGTAATGACCGATGTAAAGCTTGCCTTCAGCAGCTAAGAAGGGATCAGCACCGAATCCCTCGAAATTTCTTCCTCCTTCAGCGACTCGTCCAAGATTCATCATGGGTCCAAGGGCAACATTGACGCCTTTCCCAACATGTTCAAGGCCCATAAACAGCCCTCGCGTTCGCATGAAGTTGCGATTGAACCTATAAGATGCCAAAACTTAGAGAGGTCCCAATAAAGCGGTCGACAATATCCTTACGTTGCTGCTGTATTGATTCCCGAGGGAAAGGCTGTCACAAAATCGGCTAGACGAACTCCCAGCGGCGAATCCTGTTCCCAAAAAAAACCATGAAGCTCGGCAAGGACGAGATGGTCTATGCTACAAACCTGCAAGCATAATCCTGGCCAACCACCATCACCCTCTATCGCGGGGATATTCCCAACACAACGCCCTGAACGTCCAGTACTCGCAAGACCAGTCGTGATGGAAACCAACTCATCGAGCCCTAATTTTTCGACCTACGCACAGAGTCAGAACGATGGTCGAGATGCACAAAGTAAAGCGAATTTATCACAGGTCTTACCTTCGACTTCGCTTTGGAATAGGCCACTTTCCACGCCGTATCGAAATTAGGTATAACCGTACCACTCTCTCCTACGGGAGGCGGTTTGTTAGGGTTGGTTCCGGGAAACAATCCAGGGATAGAGGATTGAAATGACGCAGGTCCATTGGAGGTGGGATGAACACCATCACTGGACTGAGGTTGACTCGGAGAGGCTGCAATACGACTCGAACTGGATACTGTCGTAGCGATGGACGCGGAGGGTTTTCCGAGGGATGTCGACCCAGACTCGACATCAATCTGACTGGGAACTGGAAGGGACGCATTGGTTTCCACTACGGTCTGAGAAGAAGCGGGAAGTTGCGTCGTGCTGGCAAATGTGCTACGTATATCGAGACTTTTCGAAGACTCGGAACTGGAGGTAGGTGTGACGAGCAACACAACGTAGAGTAGCCCATGAAGTCGCAGAGGCAGAGGTATCATCTCGAGTATAGGTTGAGGGAATCTTTACCTTTGTCTTCTCTAAAATGTTTCGAGCCTCTTTAAGTCGGCGAGCCTTCCGATTCAAAGAATGCTGTGACTTTCCAGCCGAAACCAGAACCCAAGGAAGTTGGTAGTTCAGTCAGCACGAAGTAGGCGCATGACCCTCAAGTTTCGATCCCAAGGAATACAGGCCGGTATACCACATGGATGGAATGACCTTGTCTGCATATCATCATGCCAGACAACGAACGAGTTACTGCAACGAAACCCACAAGCGCATGATTGTCAGTCACAAGTCATCACTAGACGCACAAAAGAAGAGAACCAAACCTTCGCTTCCGTTCCTCCGCTTTGATGACGTTGAAGAGAGGACCGACCGGGCCACGGGCCACAACTGCTGAACCGATTTACCGTCCCGGAGGCAGGTAGGTAGATATGAGATAGCAAGTTGAATATGGGAGTCCAAGAGATCGTGGTAGCCATCAGACACAGTACAAACGAAAGTGCTCAATACAGCAAAACAGATAACAACGACAGCGTCAGTACAAATGCAAGAGTCACAGTCCAAGAAAGTTCATCGTCCTCTCGCTATTATATTCCTCCCCAGTAGAGCATCCCCAGATGTTTAAAGAGGAATCTTCCCTCGCAGCCTAACATCTCTGCTGCTAGCTCCGACGAAGAAGCCAATAGTACCCGCAGGTTTGCGCCAACCTTGGGCTACAGTGTCCCAGATAGACAAGTCATACCTAGACAGATTGATAGTGACTTGCTTGGCCTGACCAGGGGAAACTTCCACGTTGTTGAATCCTCTGAGTAGCGAAGGTGGCTCTCCAGCTGATGCGGGCATGTTGACATATAGTTGAGGTATCTACCACACACGCATAAGAGAGAATCAAAATAAGATAGACAGCAAGAGGAACTCACATCTCCTCCAAAGACTTTCCCGACATTCTTGACATCGAATGTCACCTTGAACGCTGGGCGATGCAACCACAGGGCCGTGGAAGATCCTTGAGCATGGGGGCTGGCTTTCCCAGCGGCCCACGCAGTTTCCAGAGCACCTCCTTTCCCATCAATCTTCGTAACGTGCAAGTTACTATACTCGAATTTGGTATAACTCAACCCAAAACCAAACTCGAAGCGAGGCGTGATGTTGTGGGCGTCGAAGTGCTTATAATCGATCTCCAGACCCTCCGAATATGGGATAGACAGGATCTGCGAACCACCGCCAAGAACGAGTTGAGCAGAATAGTCAGCTGGGCTTTTGGCAATGGTATATGGTAATCTTCCTGACGGATTCCAGGACCCGTAGAGAACATCGACCAAAGCGTTACCGGCTTCGGTACCAGGCAATCCAGCCCATAGGACCTGATACAATGACATCGTCAAAACCTTGTCACGTAAAACAAAATGGTGGACTCACAGCTGTGATATTGGGATGATCGATCCAAGGCTCAACAATGAGTGGCCCAACACTATGAACAACAACGATAGTGTTGTTGTTCTGGGCAGCCACAGCGTTTATCAAGCTATCGCCAGTATGCCACGCCGTCAGGTTCTTCCTGTCACCTTCATTGCCATCGACGGTGATATACTCTTCTCCAGAATCTGAGTTGACAAATACCATAGCGACACTGCGACCGATAGCCATGTTACCCGCGCGAGGTAGGTTGAAGTCATCGAAAGACCACGAAAGTGAAGTGTGATCCTTGCGTGCCTGGGCTTGGATGGCTTCGTAAGGCTGAAGGACGACTTGAGCACAGCGCGGAGGAATGACACAATCGACGCACCGATATAAGGTAGGTGAAATTAGCCGTGCTTAGAATACCCCGCAACCGTCAGAAAATGTACGTCCATTTCATCATGCTGTTCTGACTTACCCAGAACCCCAGCCCATCGCCAAAACGCCATCAACACCTCCTTGGTCTGCGAAATGATTTGGACCGATTCGTCCTGGACCTGCATCGCTTCCTGCAAGGAAAATACTTCTAGGCTTCTTCAACGGCAAGACACCGCCCTTGTTCTTCAACAAAACGGTACTGGCAGCACCCATCTCGCGGACAAGGTCACCATGGTCAGCCTGAACGTCGACATGGAAATTAGCTTGCACATTGTCTGGTCTGAAAGCGTCAAAGTTGGTGGCGGGGAATTTGGGGTTATCTTGGTGGAGAAGGTACCATCCAGCGATGATACGCGTAGCCTAAGGTTTGACATAAACTTCCTCTCATGACGCGATACAAACTTAGCTCACCATGTCATCCACACGGGACTCTGGAATCCTCCCATCTCTCACGAACGCCGTCAAGTTTCCCCCAAAGTAAGAATCACCGGAGTTGAAAGTAACGTCACCTGGCATGGTCATCTAGAATACAGAGAATGTAACGTAAGATCATCAAGACGGGAGAAGACACCCACATCAAGGCCAGCGACCGCCGAGAGCGTGGAGTGTGTAGCTTGCCAGTCGGACATGACAACTACGGCATGACATGTATTTAGTTAGACCAAACGCAGTGGGAATGATGGACCAAACGTACATCCTTGAAAGCCGATTTCGCGCTTGAGAACATCGTTCAACATCTTGTCGTTCTCACAGGCATAGGTTCCGTTGATTTGATCTACGAGGAATGAGAGTTAGCGGTCATAGACTTGATGTAAGGCGCCCAACTCACTGTAAGAGCACATTACGCTGGCGACGCCGGCCATGGCACTCCTTAAAAAGGGGTGTGCGTATATCTCATGTTGTGTCCGATCGTTGACATCTGAAGTCGATGTAGTCCGTTTGTGTTCTTGTTCATTATTGATGTAATGCTTCGCGCAAGCTTGAACTCCCCCAGCTTGCATGCCAAGGATGGTCTCGTACGCGGCCTCTCCAGCGAGGAAGGGATCACCACCAAATCCTTCCCAGTTTCTACCCCCCTGGGCTACTCGGCCGAGATTCATCATTGGCCCGAGGGCAATATGAACGCCCTTGCCGACATGCTCTTGTCCCATGAACAAACCGCGTTGCCGGATAAGTCGTCGGTTGAAAGTCGCCGCCGCATTGATGGCAGCAGGAAACGCAGTCGAGAAGTCGCCAAAACGCACACCAAGTGGTGAATCCTCGAGACAAAGACCTGGCCAGTCTTGGATGGGAGGAATATTCCCGACGCAAAGGCCGTTGGTCCATCCGACACCCGTAGTGACATTGACTTTTTCTTCTAGAGAAAATTTTGAAATCTAAGGGGATAGTGTGGGACAGATTAGTCTCTAGACAAGGCATAACGGAGGATGATGCTGGAGAACTGCGGATGGCCGAAACATGATGCATCAGAAAATGTGGAAGACTCCTGAAGGGTAGACTCGATTCCAGTCGTAGTTCAACTAGTTGGCATCTAGTTCCTCATTTGCGTGGGCAAAGAGGAGGGGGAAAATAATAATACTTGGAATGTATATCCCCCATTATTGTCTCTTTTCCCAAAAACTTACCAGAACGGCTGGAATCGAGTCTATCTATCTGAAGGGCATCCATCTCCCAGCTCGCTGGATGCATGACCACTCGCTGGTGCGTGTATCAAGAGAAAACGACGTACGAGAGCCTTTGCCTTTGCATATGCTTCCGCCCATTTGGGGTTGAAATCCGGAATTATGGGTGAATTCACAGGCGGAGGATTATTGGGATCGGTAACCTCAAAGATCCCCGGAACTGGAGGCTGCGATGGAGCTGGAAACGGGTGAAATGTGCTTTGTACTGCCGAAGCCGTCGAGGCTGTCGTGAGTACGCTTGACGACGGTAGAGTCAACGAAGCACTAGAGGGAATGGGACTAGTCGTCGTAGAGACCACCATAGACGCAGACACGCTAGATGACGCGTCGGAGACAGTACTAGCACTTATCACGGGTGATGAGACTGAGACTGAGATACTTGCTGCGCTCGACGACGACACGGGCAACGATGTCGACACCGAAGAGGTAAAGTCGACCAATGCCGTTGATCGAGAGGCCTCATCGCTTTGGGCGGCGGCGCCAAGGGCAGCAGCCAAGAGATATACGCCTCTCGCTGTCCGAGACGTTTTCCTCATCGTTGTTGATGATGATGGAGCTGAGGAAAGATGTGGGTCCGTTGCGCCATGGATGCACGGTTAAAGTATGCGAACTTTGAGAATCCAAAGTCCAGTCGCACGCAAGTCGCACGTGGCCAAAACGGCCAACACTAAGGGTTTCTCGGGGCTTCTTTCCCGCTAGCGCTACTGATATGCACTTCAAAGTTAGAGCTTCTTCGTCATCAACGTCAACAGCTTCGGATGTGGGATGCCAGCGAAATCTCGAAGGTGACTGGTTCAAGTAAATACCCCACACAAGTTGAATGATGGTCTATCATGTTATACATTGATCATGTAACGTCGGCCTTCATGTGTATGATTCACCAGTGACCACATCGACTTGGTTCTCGAGGCCGTTACACCGAAAGCTTGCGCTGAGGTTCTACGTACGAGTTGACGTGGACTATTCTAATGAGAAGCTCACCGACTGGCAGGTGCTTGCCTTTCATTGAACTTCTTCGATATATGGGGCCAAGGAGTCTCATCAGGCTCTCCTCCATGCGCTCTCTAGGTCTTCGCAAGGAAAGTATCATGGGGTGTTCCATAAATATGTGGGAGGTCTTACGGAAGGGAAGCATTGTTTATCATACGTACATAAGTGCCGTACATCAGCTCCGAAGGTCCGAAGAGGGTGAAAGGTTTACCACATAGCAAAGTCCAGAGGACGTTCGAGCACTCCCGAATGTACCCCTCAATTGAGGCCAGAAGTTTACAGGAGCTCACTGGAAATCATCAGGCAAGTTCAACAGCCGCCCTTCCATGCCTCCTTCTACCATGACTACCTGACCAGTAACATGCCCAGAAACCTTTTGAGACGAGAGCAGAGCAATTTGATAGGCAATATCCTTTGCCTCGGCAACCTTCTTTAATGGTGTGCTGGGGTTCAGAGCTGTCATCACAGCGCAATCAAAACAAGGTGCATGACACTTACGTCGCAAGAGCACGATGAACGAAAGCGATGTCCTTCAGTGCTTCTTCAGCCATCGGTGTTTTGACCCACCCAGGTGCGACGCAGTTGACTAGGACCCCCGATAATCCTATGAGAGGTTGGATCAAGCGCCTTCATTATCCACCCGCCGAATTCCCATAAAAGGCAATGAGGTCGGATCAAGCGCCCGAATCATCCACCCGTTTTTGAGCGCTAAACTTCGATCTCAGATCAAAAATCCACCCGTTTTGAGGTGGTCTGAAGGCAAGTCGGTTATATCATCCACCCATTTTGGGGTAGAGGGGTGGGTCCTGGGTGGTTCAGCTCTGAGACACAGATGTCAGGGTGTACTTTGTTGAATTGTAATTGATTGAACCGAGGTCGTAGTGCACAATGTAGGAAAACAGGGAGGAACGAGCTGCGGGAGGGAGTCCCCTAGTGGCTAGGTCACGTGGGCGTTCAGGATTTACCTCCTGAATTGAATTGAGCTTCGGCTCGAGTCGGCAGCAATTTCCCACATGTCTCGGCGAATCAGAATTTGCCAAATAATTAATTTGGAGAGCACCCTGCATCGGTGGTACTTATATCATTTGGTTAATGAGACAAACGTGGCGCTTTAGTCTAGCGGCTTTATCGTCCGTCCCTACATTTTACTCCCGAGTGCAACTGGGTTCGAACCTCGGTGAAGTCAAATTATGACAACTTATACCCGAAGATAACTTACGAGGAAAAGCAAGCTAGCAAGGCCACTTGAAGACTTACACAAGCTAGTTAACAGTTAATTCATATTCTCTGAATAGAGAACTTGCTAACCTTGGCTCCTGAAGCTTCATCTCATTGGAAACTGCACTATACTGCTTCTGGTGCCAACCTGGTGCCGCGAGAATATTTCAAATGCCTATAGCTCACTTACGAGATAGGTTCTACTCCCTTAGCTGACGTGGGCGTGACTAGTGAAGCACTTTGTAGCTCGTCCAGGGGGAGTCAGGGGGAATACAAGGGGACATCCATCACTCCTGCATCACCCAAGCCCAGCACCTGTGAAGGCGACGATGGAGACTCATGATACACATAGCGGTATCCTCAATTCACTCTCAGAACAGCGGTATATACCATCTACACCGCGCTGGATGTTGGTTACGATCATCCACCCGTTCCTTGCCTAATCGGGATGTTAGATCACTCATCCACCCGGCGAATTTCCTTATATAGTAATTTTTTTATCCACCCGAAAGTGCCAAAATTTCGACTTTTTTGATCCGACCTCTTATAGGATTATCGGGGGTCCTAGTTGACTCTACCCTTAGGAGCAATCTTGACAATCTCGTTCTTCAGAGACATGGTCAATCCATACATCATTGCTTGTCAAATCGTGTCAGCGTGATTTGGACGATGAAGTCGAGCAAGACGCACCGCTCTTCGTGACAGCGTAATCCGCGTGGCCCTCTTCGCCAAACTTTCCAGCTGTACTTCCAATAAACACGATGCTCGCATGATCTTTGATCTCTGCAGAGGCATTCGCAAGTTGCTTCAGGTATTCGCGCGTAACAAGGAACGAGGATGTTAGATTCGTGTTCATGGTTTGATTCCACCGATTGAGACTCATCGCAGCGAGAGGTACATCGGCCGTCGGCCAAATTCCATGGTTAATAACAGCGATCTGGACTATGCCAAAGTCATCGGTGGGGGCAAATAGGGCCGGGACGCTCTCCTCGTTTGTTAGGTCCGCGTGGATGGCCCGAACTCTCGTTGGTCCGTACGCATCAAGCAATAGTTTCAACGATGATGCATTCGTGTTGTAGTGCGCCGTTACCTGTGCTCCTAGTTCTGTGTACGACAAGAGAAGTATTAGCTTGAAAGCTTGGATATAGAGTATCGCCCGGTAGTGTACCGAGATACAGCTGAGTTGTTTCAAGGCCTATGTCACAGAGCTCAGTCAGAGTCGTTCCTGAGCTTAAGAAGCCGCAAACCTATCCCGCCGCTTGCACCTAGACGTCTTCGGTCACTAACGAGTGCTTGATCTGAACTTTGAAGACGGTGCGTTACATACCGGTAATCAAGACGTGGACGTCTTTCAATCCTAGATCCATTGCTATATAAGCTGACTTGGTTGGACGGATGATATCAGCTCAATCCACGAGCGAACGTGCCATGAGAAGCTGTTTATCCTTTTCCTGATTTCTCATGTCGCCACCGACAGGAGAAGGTAAACAGGGGCCGTACCGTGACGCGTGACAGAGCTCCACATGATGTGACAAGCGTGTCGAGGTTGGGTCACGGATCGGGCAGTCTTTGTCGCTCAAATTCTCATCCTTTCCACCATGTCAGTATCCCTTCGCGAGGAGCTCAAAACGCGGTTTGGCGACGACCTGTCCGACGAGAAAATACTACGCGAATGTACGCACCTTCACTCTTACATCGGGAACAGTTGATGACAATGTTCGTCCAGGCGAAGACATCTGCCAGAAATTCGGACTCACGGCAGAAGATTTCTTTTTCAAAGCCGAAGCTGAACGAATAAACTTTTTATCTGGAGTACGAGGCTCTGAACTTACCGCGATCAACATGGAGACATGCAGCGCCATCCGGCAGAGCCTGAGGAGAGATCAAGAGGCGTCGAAAACAAAGAAAGTGCAGAAGACTCGGGGGATGATGAAACCTTCGTTGGCTAATGTAGCGATGAGGGGATCAGGCATGCACCTGATAGCTCGTGCACGCGCTGGTGCACCATCCACACCAACGAGGCCAGTAGTCAAAGCTGAACCTGCGACGCCTGAAGCGAGCATTCCGAAGTATCCCAGCTATGCTGGGCCGAGCAGAGTCTCATTTGAAGGTCCCAAGACATCGAAGCGTGCTTGTAAGTGATTCTTCCTATCTATATGAATGACTCCGCACATATTCACCTCAGATCGTTATATGTATGAGAAGATATATGAACGAAGCGAAGGTAGTCCTCATTCGACGCGCCAATGATAAAATAATGAATGATCGACACAGTGCTCGATGTCAGGATAGACGAATTCGCAGCGGCAATCAGGGATTACTACGGCTGGGACGATCTAGGAGATCCAAGTGCCTCAACAAGCGTAATTATCTTCCGCCTGATCCCATGGTATCATCCCTTATCACTTTCTCAAGGACCCCATTGTCGTTGTCGGACGCATAGTACCAGACGTTGACGCGTTCTCAGCCGAAGGCTCCCTCAAACTCACCGAGTCGTCTTTGGCCTTGGAATCATCACGATACATGGGTGGTGGGGCTCGAGTCCCCCTGCGCTTCGAGTCCAATCTAAAAGTACGTAGTCTTGATCTTTCTTGCGGTAAATTTCTTACTGTATATCTTCAGATCAGAGGCGCCGTCGGCAACAAGGTCGGCTTGTTCCCAGGTATGATCGTAGCACTGAAGGGTCGGAACGGAGGCGGAGGTTGGTTCAGCGTTCACGAAGTCATATCGGTTAGTTGGTCATCTACATTTCGATGTTTCCCTTTTGACCTGGCTGTAAAGCTTCCCCCGCTCAAAAATTCGACCAAACCTATGGACATCAAGTCCGATGCTTTCTCAATACAAGTCGCTTCCGGGCCATATACTTTGGATGAAGACCTCAACTACAAGTACGCGAAATCATTCTTCCAACGCTTGAAGTCCTCAAGACCATCAGCCGTCGTCCTTGTACGCACTCGCAACTTTTCGAGCAACAAAGTCCACTCATCGAGTACATACATAGCTTGGACCGTTTGTCGACTCAAACCACCCTCTACTCCGAGAGGGCGATGTTGATAGCACACCATTAGAGTTGTTCCAGTTGAAATTCCTCCGCCCACTTCAGGACTACCTTAACTCAGAGCCAGGGACCATGGCTCTCCTCATACCAGCAACGCGGGATCTCTTATGCAACATGGCAGCCTACCCCCAAGCTGAATTTCCTAGATCTATTGTTGGGAACGACGATGTGCGCACTCCTTGTTCGATGATCACGCTCGCCTTTCCCCTTATCTTCCTGCATGCAGCGAATTAAACTTTTACCAAACCCTGCTCACTTCCGCTTGAACGGTGTCAGTTTCGCTGCTACCAGCTTGGATGTCCTCTTCCACGTGAAGAAGGACGAACTTGTGAAGCATGGCGAAAGCGTTGAAGATGCGCCTCATTCTGTTCAACAAACCGCGAGCAATCCTACTGGATTCATCTCCACCTCGAAGAACCTAGTCCTAGCTGAAGAAGCGATTCCCCCACCTAAACCCGAGCCAGAAGAGGTGATGAAGATGGAGGTGGACCCTCAAACAACAGGACCTTCGGCTCCGTTTGACGGTATGGCGAGTCTCTGCCAGCACCTTCTCCAGCAACAAAGGTCAGCTTTCATGCTCAATTTACTTTAGCCAGGCGTTGAATTCTTCCTTAGTTTCTACCCCGTGTTCCCAGTCCCCGCTGACTTGATTCAGGATCTCAATCTTGATGTCTCTCACTCTGACTTTCTGCATTTAGACGCTGAAAAGGAAGATGGAGGTAATGGTCGTGGAATAGCCCCGGACGTGTTGATCCTCCCTAGCCGTCTCAAACATTTTACCAAGGTGCTCCTATTTGTGCCCCTCACTTTGCTCCTTTTCTCATTGTTTCCCCACCAGTCGCTTCCACTCGCCACGGCGATCAACCCGTCGTTCCTGTCCAAAGGTACTTTCGCGACAATAAACGTCGCTGGATGCAGTGACAAGTCTGTGCCATTACGCGAGAGACTTGACGTAGTGCTCGAAAGACTGGAGACGTAATCCAAAGAACTAATGTGTAATTTGGATGTTTTAGTTTTATCATTCGGACTCGTGTCGTAATCTGTCTGCTCGTTTCTGCTCTTGTCGTTTATCTTTGAACAATACGCTGACTGAACTATTAAAGGTCTCGAAGTCCGCGGTGAGTCTTATTGTCTTCTGTTCAGAACGCCGGTGTGCTCGCCGAAATCGTATTTCGTCACGTCTCCCTTAATAGTCCACCTCTTCTTGTTTGCTTCTTGAAAAGTCTAAAACCTCACCAACACTCCGGGCATGCGATTTCATATTTGAATGCCGTTTGTACCCCGCCTAGTCCCTGAACCATCCCCAATCCCTGAACTGGCGGCTCCCGGTAACCCTACCGCCGTTCAATAAAAACGCTCGCCCCTATGGTCCATGTTTTAGTTTCTGTCTCTCCTTGAACTTCCCATTTTTCCTTGATCACCACCATGGCACGCTCACTGGGCGTTTCTCTTACGCTCCTGGTCGCGCTCGTCGCTTCAGTCTATCAACTCTGGGTTGGCCCGCTCCTTACGAATCTTGGGGTATGGAGAGAGGTTCGCCCCATAGGCGATCCAACCAAATGCAAGAACATACCCGCTCTGAAAGCTTGTGAAAGTACGTCCTCCAATGCTCGTCTACGTCCTTCGACTAACCACCCTCCTCAAGAGCTCATCGTGCATCAGGAGTCAGGAGTCGTTTACCTCGCTTGCTCGACCCTTGAGAGCCGTGTACATTGGATCCCCGCCATTGGCAAACTCAATGGCACAGGAATGTCGAGCGACGACTACCTAGCCATATATAATCCTGAAACGGACGAAGTCACTAAGATGATCTTCGAGAACTTCGATTCTAGCCGAGGTCTTTCGTCTCATGGGATGGATATTGTGCCCGCGGCTTCGGATCCTAAGCTCCTATATGTCTTTCTGGTCAATCACCGTAGACCGCTGCAAGGTGACGCGACCGTAGTTGGTGCCGACTCGGTCATCGAGGTGTTCGAGACATCCGTCGGCAGCACGAAGCTCAAACATATCAAGACGGTAGAAGATCTCCTCATTCACACACCCAACGACATCGCTGCATTCCCTGATGGAAAGAGTTTCTACGTGACCAACGACCACGGCGCGAAGACCGACTTCGTATGTACGCTTTCCCTAAATCAGATGCATCATCTCACTGTCCCCCTTCCAGCTACGTCATTTCGAGATCTTTGGCTTGTCTCGTACTTCAGTGGTATTCTGCCACTTAGATCATGGCTGCAAGACCGCCATTTCGGGGATGCATGCTAATAATGGAATCGCAAGAAGCCGACACAATAACACCATTTACGTCGCTAATTCACTACGAGGAGGAATACGTATCTTAGAAAGACAAGAAGACGACACTTTGGTCAAGGTTGACGAGATCCCCACTGGTGAGCTTTGTTCGTCCCAATCAGCTGCCCTCCTGTTGCTCACGGGGCGCAGAATATCCAATTGATAACTTGTCCGTCGACGAGGGCGGAAACGTATGGGCTGCTGGTGAGTTTAGCATTGCCTCCTTCAATGAGAGATCACTCATTAGGAATGGCACCGTCCAGGTTTCCCGAGGGGCATCGAGACAGTCACGAAGCATTTCGAAAACCCCTCAATCTCAGCCCCTGTCGCAGCGATCAGAATGTCTGCCCTGGGTCCTAAGATTTCGGCGCAAAGAGTGAGTAGCCATTGCCATCCGGTGTCCGGTGTCGCCACTGTTTGGACGTACTGACGTTCGTGGTATAGGTTTTCGAGAACGACGGCAGTACCATTTCGGGCACAACTACTGTCGCCTACGATTCCAAACGCAACAGACTGTATTTCACAGGTGAGCACGCATCCAATTCTTCGTCTGTTGTCTATAAAGCCTTCGCCCCCGATAGGTATCTCGGCTCCTAGCCTGACGGTGTGTCAACTGTGATGAGGACCAACTAAACATGTAGCCAAAACTTCAATGTAACACCAACACTACTACTCTATATAGTTCATTCATAGTTCGTTTTGATCCTGCCTGCAAATCGGATGGCGTCGTCATCGCCTAGTCTCAATGTCTCTGGCGTAAGCACCGAATTGCATAGGAGTCATTGTCGACAATGTCTCCAAAGAGCTGGGTTCTTCGATACCCTTAGGACCAGTCGATGAGCTAGCCATGGAGAGTATGATTCGGCAGGCCACCATGCTATGCAAACACGTTTGAAGTCTGGAAACAATCTAGCAGAGTGAAAGGGCAGCTTAGAGGCGAACTTACTGCGAGCCTCCTGAGCGAAGTTGGGGCAACTAAGAAGACAAATGAACACTAAGGGCGTATACAGATGAAAATGCACACACCCTCACTTGGAAGACAAGGCCTATGTTGATTATTGATAGAACTATAGGGTATGGTTAACTCCATGGTGGGCTTCATGGTGGCATTACTGGAATATCAAAGCACCGAGAGTGCTAACTGACCGAGCATAAATATGAAGTACATCACACCTAGATTCCGTTAATACTCTGTGACGCTGACAGGAAGATCAATCAGACGAACCATCTTTCCAAAGTGCATCTACTAACGACGATCGGATATAGCTTGGTATTCGCCGATGCCATCGAATAACTTGGGTCACCGTCAGAACCAAAGTCACTACAACCGCATGTAAGCCAATGCCCGGAAATTACGGCAAGCAACGCTCACCAGTTTCGTACATGATGGTTAAAAAGTATGGAATACTCCAAAGATTCGTGACATCACTTTCTATGAAACGACAGAGATTGGGTACGAGGGGAGACAAAGCTGGTGCGACTGGTCGGGCGGCTTAATAATCTTGGGGGTTTTCCGTGGCAGGTTGACTTACTTCGGCTTGTTACCGCGTCCTCATACAATATGTATATCGCACCACCGATCGCGCCCTTGTAGTGGATACGCATGCTCAACAAACAGTTTCGACGACACCCAAAATTGACGACAGACGTACCAATGCAGCCAAAAAGAGGGTCGCCAGGATAGATTTGCGCCGTTCCCAAACAGCCCACGTCCGAACGGCGAGGACAGCTTATGATTTCACTTAGTGACCAAAAGGTAAGACAACCTTGAAACTCACCATCTGACGATACGATGGTGACGAGTCGCAGGCCTACACTGAAGTTGTTAAACATGGCTCCCACGAAAGAACTTCGGTATCGCACTTGTCCTAACGTTACCAAGTGTCACCGTCATCTGGAGCAGTATTGGAATAAGTCTACTGTTGCATTGATCGACTAAAGAAGACTCACGGGAAACAACCCAATTACAGCACTGGCAAACCCGCCATAACGGGCAAGGAAAAACAAGATACCACCAGCTCGCAGACGTCGAGGGCGCCACATGTGAGCCAGCTAGGATTGGTACTTCAGTTTGATTAACTCCATTGACAATGCGAAAGACGCAAACCTCATCAGAAACTGTCAAAAGAAAGTCGTAGAGCTACCCTCGAGGCAAAACATCATGGCCCAACAATTTCCGCGAGCGCAAGCGAGACTCACGAAAATTGAGCCGCTGGCATCTTTGTAGGGAGTCGGGACCGGTAAGGGACAGCTTTGAAGCCACAGTGAGATAAATTGAGGACTTACATGATAAGGCCTGACATGAACCGTAATTGAAAGACGTGATCAATTTAACCAGGCAAGTAGGAATGAATATCATACAAACGCACCATACTTAGTCGTTTGTCGTTCTCACAAAGTACTAATTGCTCCAGGACTTTGGTCGTGACTTCGTTGGCCATCTGGGAAGTCGCATGTGTGGTGGGTCGTCGATTGGGGCGTAAAGGCGGTTAGTCGCTTCTTGTACCTTGCTGGGAAACGAATATCAAGGAGATCAAGCTGCCGGAGTGCCAAGGCACGTCAACACAGAGCTTATATGGCCTTAATCGCTTCTAGGGCTCGAATAAGAAGGCTGGATAAAGGAGGCTCATCATCGAATACACTGTGAGAAAGCAAGGCCGAGGCGACCTTGATGGTTCTTGCTTGTTCCGACGGCGCCTTGCTTATGCATACTCCGTTCATCGTGCACCTTATATCACTCTGAGTATCGTGGTGAACCCTGAAATGGCACCCAGTGTTTTTAGNTTTTTTAAGACCCAAAACGTACAGAATAGAAGTGAGGACAATGATACAACTTGTGACTTGAACTGGTATGAATATTAACGAGGTATGCATGGACTATCTGAAAGACATCAACACAGGAGGATCGTCATATTAAGAAAGGGTGGCCTACAATACTTTCATCGATGGGCATCAGTGACATTCATTAACTCATGGCTGTCCGAAGTGAATATGGAGGTGAATTGCGCGCCACCGGGGGCAAGAGTGGATCCAGAGGTATGAACTTCTTTGACCGGATGGCCAGAATTAGCGAGATGGAGGATAATTCGCGATGCGAGTATGCTGTGCAGAGATGTTTGTAGCCTGGATATGACCGAAGTATATCAGGGCAGTTCAATGTGAAGCAGGAGACGTCCACTGACTGAGTGACGCTGGAGCGCAATTCTGGGGCCTGCCACAGGCGAGAAGGTGTCAACATCAGTCCTTGGCATCAAAGAAATGGGGACTTACAGTGGTTTTGATCACCAGGCCAGTATTGACGGCACCAATCACTACATTATGAAATTATCAGTCAATGTTCCCGAGGAGGTCCGAAAAGTGACGAACCAAGCATGAGGAGAAAGTACAAAAGACCTAGACTCCAAATGAATGACCAGAAGGAACATAGATAGACATGTCGGACGTACCATCGGTGTACAGTGTGTGTAAAACGTGCCCACGCTGACCCCGTGGAATCCTACGCCGCCACCACACGATCCGAATGAGAGAAAGGCTTGTCGTAACTACAAGAAGTTCATCAACACATCAACAGCTGACAGCATCGAATAGAATATACTGACCAGTGGCATACATTATAGTCATCAAGTACGGCACTGCCCACATATTCCCAACATCGCCTTCAGTAATTACGCAAAAGGGATCGACAACTTCTGATGCCGTATCTGTCTTGATTTCTATGGGTGACTGCGTATTAGATAGATGCGGTCATGCGAAGAATGATGGACTGACCCTTGGTAGTGATGTCCCTTGAGACGGTAATTGCAGCTGGGATAATCGCGCCCTGGACGCGGTACGTAAGTCAACAACCAATAACTGGGCAAGAAGTGAACCTGAACTCACTATGGCGAAGCCAACCAAAATAAATAGGATCCACCTATTTCTCCCCCATATCGCCCATGTCCTAACCGCTAATGTGGCTTTGGAAAGAGGTTAGATCACACGAAAATGACATGGTGCGCGTGTGTACATACCTTCGCAGACGATAATGGTGAGAACGCGGGTACCTGGATGGGTTGATGAGCATGCGGGAGGTTACTTGTTTAAGCGACGTGAAGAAGTACGCACAGACCACTAGATTAGATGTTGTGGGAGAGGTCTGTGTTCGATGAGATAGGTGCACCTCGCGTCCAACATAACTCACAGGAAAGAGGCTAACAATACAACTCGCGACACCAAGGTATCGTGAGGTCAAGAAGAGGGCTAATCCAAAGGAACATTTCGCCGCCCAGACGTGTCGAATCTACAAGACCTCCCGTAAGCAGGGCCCGAGTAACGAGCCAGTATGGCGCGTAATATCGTGGCTCACCTCCATGCAAATCGTCAAACATAAGTCATAAAACTACTCATTCTCAGAGCGTGCTCTCTAGCTTCCACACAAAAGGTACTCACAAAGAGGCAGATGCTAGAAACTAGATCGCACGTATTAGTGTCCGCGTTGGGCAGGACAGTGATCGGACGTACAAAGAACTCCCTATAAATCGCCGAGATAACACCACGCGATAACAAGGAATAGGTCGCCGTCAGACACTATCATCTCTCAAAGCAGTGGACGCGACACTCACATTGCTCAATAATTGTCTTTCCAAGCACGACGCCAGCTGCTGAAGCTGCCCGGGGCTCAAGGCCTCTGCCATACAAGAGCCAACCCAACCAAATCCCGAAACGAAGGCGCCACAAGACCAGCTGCAAAAGTCGGTGATCCTCTTCTCTTCAGATGGAGTTGGGGGAAGATGAGAAACGCTGCATGTGAGCAGAGACGGAGAGGAAAGTGGGAGTACTCGTAAGAGGTATGGGTGTGATTCCCGAGTGTTGAAACAGTCTACTCCCAGGCAACGGACCTTTTTCAAAGAGATCGACCTAATCACGTCTAGCCGTTCCGGAGATATGTCCGATTCCGTGACAATGCAGGTCCAAGCTCATTTCTGATTACGGAGGGTAGCTTATCCTGATTCAACATTCCATCAATCAACTCAGTGGGATAAACGTTCAGTAGATGGTACCCTGTTGGACGCCTAATATCTTGAAGTCTGTAGGGCATTCCTCCGTGCGTTGTGTTGTATTGGTATTACATACAGTAACTTGAACTAACTTCTACGTGCTCGTTACGACGTGATTGTGGTTTCTAATTGTAGTGTTTTGTCGGCCTGCATTTAGAGTTTGGATGAACCGATGAAGGCGACACCCTAATGAAACGATCAAGTAAAGCTCGATTGTGATGCAAACCGTACACACCTTCTCAATGTTACCGGCAAGTTCGGGAATGGCGGCCTTGACCAATGCCTTCTCCGAATCGCTGATGCTGCCAAGAGGAGAGATTTTGGCGACACCCTCAGCCTAGAAGGAGACGTAAGCCATTGATCCGAATGGAAGATCATAAGCGACCGCTTACGCTAAGCTCAACGTTCGACGAGAAGTACTCTAGCTCTGTTCCAAGCTCCTTGGTCAATTCAGCAGCACCAGCGGGGTCGGCGGCAAGGTTGACATAGGAAGGGGCAACAATCCCCTTCTCACCACCGAGAGCCTTGATGATCTTAGCAGCGAATTCGGCGCCGGCGTAGGCCATGGAAAGAGTTGCAGATCCAGCACCATCCTTGGCCTTGACGACCTCGTCACCTCCGAATTGAATGCGGTTTACCAGGGCGCTTTGCTGGTCGGAGGTAAGACTCGATGGAAGGGGATGGGATGATTGGGAGAGCAGAGGCACGATGGTCACACCACTGTGGCCACCGACAACGGGGACGACGACGCTGGGTGCGAGGCTAAGATCACCCAAGATCTCAGCAACAAAGGTGGAAGCGCGGACGACATCCAAAGTCGTGACACCGAACAGTCTGGGGAAGGGTTTAACCCCTAAGCTTATTTGAACGAAGAGCAAACGAACCTCTTGGGGTCGAAAACGCCATGCTTCTTGAAGACCTCAGCGACGATAGGGACAGTGGAGTTGACAGGGTTGGAGATAACGAGGACGAAAGCTTTGGGTGCCGTGGTGGCGATTCCGGTAGCGAGATCTCGGACGATACCTGCATTAATCTAAGCGAGTGTTAACGTTAAGCGTGTCTTGTTCAGGATCGGCGCAGATGAAGCCAGGGCTTACCTTGAAGAGGTCATCTCTGCGTTTGTCAAAACGGCCGAATTAATGTTTCGCCCAATGGTATCAACGTGGGAGACACACACCTTGTCATCTGTGAACTTCTATCAGCATGGTTTGGTCAGGCTTGTAAAAAAGGATGAACACATACACCGGGTTTGCGGGGGACACCAGCGGGAATGACAACAACATCGGCGTTAGTCAGGACTTTCTTGAGTCCATCGTCTGGGGGAAGGTACCCCACAACCTTTGACGGCGTGGAGATGTGAGACAAGTCGGCTGCAACACCAGGAGTGTTGACAATATCAAAGAGGCCGAGCTGATCGTTTATTCAATGGATGATCGATCCTGATTGGTGTCATGTACCGACCTCTGTCACAAGGGGGTTCGCTTTCAAAAGCAGAGCCAACGGTTGGCCAATACCACCTGAAACCAGATCATCGATTATCTCTGAGCCGTTATGGTAAGAGGAAGTACGCACCAGCGGCACCAAGGACTACTGCTTTGACCATGTTGGATGAGGGTGGATCGTAAGAGTTGATGAGCTTTGGAAGGAAGGAAGATGCTTTTAAAGCCTCTACCCAGAAGGCGGAAATCCGAAGTAACCCAACGTCTCACGTGTTTTATCTTGCATCATAGAAACGCGAGTGGGCGCTATTCTTCAATCCCTTCGATCCCGATCTTCTTGAAATTTGACGTGGCCTTTATCGATGACCCCATTGACTCGAAATGCTCTTAGCTTGTCGGCCTATGCCAATCACCTATACTATTGACGTATGCCAGAGTTCAACTTCAAGGCCTGGTCGTGCTTCCAGCTGCCAGCAGCCGGAGAATCGACCGGCATCCTGTCACATGCATCCCGCAGAATTCGGGTTCACAGTTCGGTGAATGCGTGGAACGGAAGACCGGACGTAGTGATGAACCTTGGAATCCCAGACGGGTCCGTCGCGGGCAGCATAGGAGGCGTCGGGACGGTGGTCCAGTATTGACACCGAAATTCGCCGATGCGTTGGTCCAGCCTTGTCCCTAGCCATGAGCCTCACATCCACGCGTATCTCCGCATTAATGGCCTCGTCTTTCAGGTCGGGAAGCAATGGTCATGGCTTGGCTAGTGCGGCTGCTGCCTGCTAGCAAGTGTTCAGAGTTGATTTTTATAGGACGTTCACCGCGGAAACCATCGTTTCCTCGTATGGACTCCCTTCGAAAAGAGTCGCCAGGTCTTCGTTCGCTTCCGTCGTGAGCCCTTGGGTAAATCGCTGGTAGTTTTGCTGGAGAAATACGATAAAAGGCTGAAAAACACGTCAAGTCAGTCTATTTGTCAAATTTGAGAAGATCTAACCTTCTGCAAGCGAAATTTCGACGCATATACTTGATGATATTCCGTGAACACGGTCGTCGAATCCGGTCCGGCAAGCTCGAAGAAGTTCTTTGCAAAATTCGCCTAAATGTGACATTTATGTAGTGGTGACCCTCTATTTTCCTATTCTCGTGCGTTTACCGACATTTTGCAGCATTTGTGGTGGATAAACGACGTCTGGCGGTCCGTGGTGTCGTGGAAGAGGGCGAAATGGGACGACCACGACTGTCGCACAAACTCGATTGACGCGATCACGTGATATAGAAATTCGCTCCTAAACATCGCGTGTATTTCGAAGGTTCTGTTCAGTGTTAGGACGCAATTCTCCCCTCGCCTCCTCAAAACGACTCACTGGATTCGAGATTGGGCATACTTTGTCTAGGCCGAATCATCAACGATGCGATTTGGACGGCGTCCGCCTCTGAACCATATGCATGAAGCGCTAGCATTTCTGGACTCCTCCTGTCAACTCTAACCACCATCCCAGTTGCTGCAGATACACGTTCAACTGTTTCATCTCGACGTTAAAAACAACGCCACCTCGATAGGATACAGTCACTCAAGCTCAAACTAATGGCTCGTATGCAGCAAGTCTCTTGGGAGCCCATAGCGTGAATGGGCCTGGGCTGGAAGTGCGTCTGCACCGAGGAACTCGCAATGTCTATTTGCTCCCCTCAAGCCTGTTCCATGAGGTCCTGACTGAGAGTGCGACCACAATTGGATTTAGTGCGGTAAGAATGACCTCAATTCATCACCCCTTCATCGACCTGTGCTCTTATCTCGACCAACTTTCAGGCACCTTAGTAAGGAAGATAAATGCCCGTCCCTTGGAAATGCTCGTCTTCAACGATTCCGTTGGGCCGTGGGGACGGCAAGTTGTTATAAATGGCCTTCAAACAAGCAAAGCTGTTAAACGTGTACTCCCGGCTAACATCTTACTTTACATCCGAGCTCCCCACTAATCTCTGGCGAAGCAACTTTCCATGGCATTGGTTCATCAATGCATCAACACCAACCCCCCAAGTTATCGAGGTCAACCACTTTTCGGGGCACCCCTGATCTGTCTCCTCTCTGTGTACAGGAGGTGCCGACTGCATTGGGGAAGTGACCCACTGGGCAAAGCCTTTCAACCGTGCACGCTGATGTCGTACGGCCTCGCCTTCGGCCGCCTCGTTCAGCATTCCCCTTGCCTGTAGGCTGGATAGAAGACACGCTTCGTGAGAGTACTCCGCCACAAAAGTAAATCTCGCCTCCTGGCCATGAGAGGTTGTCTGACAGGTCGTTCGCACAGGCTTCCACCCGCTTGCCCTCGTCCCACGTTGAAATCTGATATGCGAACCGTATAAAAGGTGAATATGGCAATCTGATAAGATTACGAAGTCCTATCTGGTCTTTTCCCCCCCTTCTTGGAAAGTACCCTGCTATGGCTACGGTCCACACAAGTGTTGATGAAAAATCCCTCTTCGAGCAAGATTCATCCGAGGTGGTCGACACCTCTCCTCCGCCCAAGCCAAGACTGCCCTGGGCTTGGAAAGGGGTCATGGTCGTCTTGACCTGCCTCTGTGCTTGTAAGACACTCCTTCGTTTGATACCCAGATTTATAATATCTCATCTTATCCCTCGAAGTCGGTAATCATTGGTCAAACGTGAGTCACATCTGCCGTCAACACCGGTGTGAATCCAATATCTTAGTTTTGTACAGAGCATCATCGTGTTGGGCTTCTATTTTTCACCCTACAATTCCCATCGCTCACCCGATTTTCAGCGCTTTGAAGACGACCATCGTCAAGAATCTCAAAATTAACAATTCCGAATTCGCCACCTTGGTACGCACCTGTTGCTTTCGTTGAAAGGGTCTTCCTGACGAAAACCCTATCTAGGTCGCCGTCACAAACTTGGTAAACCACCTTTCCCCCTTCGTACCCCGCGTATTATCATTACGCTAATAATATCCTCGAGGTCAACACATTCTTGTGTGTCGGTATCGGACTTTCTATCGACAAATGGGGTGGCCCACTTTTGACGATCATCCTGGCTACCTTCCATCTATTCGGAGCCATTGTGATGTCAGGTTCTGCCACCAACCACCTCAATAGCTACCCTCTCCTCATCGTCGGAAAAGTCCTGGCAGCTATCGGCGACGGCTCAATCGACAACGCCCAACACAGAATCTTTTCTACCTACTTCGCCCCGGGCCGCGGATTCGCCTTCACCATCGGTAAGTTCTGACATCGGTTCTACGACCTTCTATTTTTGACCTTATGGCTTTCGAAAAGGTGCCATTTGGTGCGTCCAAAAAAAAAACCGTCACTCGCACCCGTGTATCGGTATTGATCATACTTCTTCTTTACATAGGTCTGTCGCGAATCTCGCCCAATTCGCTGGAACCTCGACTGCGAACATCATCTCCCAGAATACCGGGACCTACGCATGGACTCTGTGGATCAGTTCTTTCATCAGTTTCGCGTCTGTCTTGTGTTCTATCGCCGTTTTCTTCCTGGACCGGTGGCTTCGCGCACGCTATGACATAACCGACTATACCACGGGCAAGCGACATGTTGGTGCCACGAGGAAGGGTGTCTTCAATCTCAGGGCTCTCACTCAGCTTCCGGTCACTTTCTGGATCATCGTGCTCTTCACGATCTTCGAGAATGCGGGCGTCCAGTCTTTCGTTGGTATCTCGACGTCAGTTTCTTCCCTACATTTCAGCCCAAACGCGCTGACATTTCTCTTTCTTCATTATTCAGACAATTCGCCCAACAACGTCTTAAGAAGGGCGCGGTCATTGGTGGATGGGTCTCCAGCTTCTATCTCCTCCTACCAGCATGTTTGACTCCTTTCCTGGGAGTCTTCATCGATGTCTTTGGGCATCGCGTTACATTCTGTAAGCATGGACACGCGGACTATTCGGACTTCTAAGATGCGACGTCTAACACACCTTCGTCAGTGTTCCTGTCTGGTTCCACGTTCTTGATTTCCATGCTTCTTCTCCGGTTCTCTCATGCCGTCCCGACTTTCGGTTAGTACCCTTAAATTATTGGTGCTCAATTATTAACGGATGCACGCCATAAATCTAGTTGCGGCTTACATTTTCTATGCGTTTGCTCAGGTTCGTACATCCGCCTTCATACACTTGTCAGTGAAGTTGACAGTTGACTAAACAACTTTATCGCGCTGTATTAGAGTGTCACACCCGCTCCTCAAGTCGAGATTATCAGAAACGTTATTCCCGACCCTGCCCTTTTCGCGACCGCGTAAGACAGCTTTTTTCCTTTTTGATCTAAACTCCATTTAACACTTTGCCACCCACAGGTTCGCCATTAAGAGTACGTTTCAGCGGTTTGGCTCGTTTGGATCGTCATATTTAATCAAATCTCTTTGCAGAATCGGCCGTACAAGGGTCCATCGTCATCATCACCACTGCTGCCGGGCGTATGCAAGATAGAGCACACAACTCTCTTGATCCCACCATATCCCTCTGGCTTGCCTATGCTTTCCTTTGTTTCTTCGTCTCCTCGGGCTTGCTAATTTCTACCTACACTGCCTTTGGCCAAAGGCTTCTTCCTGGCGCTAGACTATCGCAAGTCGCGCCGAGGAAGTTGGGTAAAGAAACGACCCGATTGGCCACCATCCTTGGTTTTGACAGGAGTGCCAAGGAGGACGGACAGGAGCTTACCCTGAAGGAGAAGGAACGACTTTTGAAGTCGCCCCGACCTGGGCGTTCAAAAATCGTTAGTGCTTTGCTACCCTTTGGTGCCTTCAGCGTCGTCGTTATTGGCTGGGTCATCTTTGGTGTGGGCATTTCCTGGGGTATCCATGCTCAGACTAACGGCAGCGCTACTGGTGACTAATTGTCCGTGTATTCATTTACTTGATGTAGTCCCGTTGGCGTGCTACAAATTATGCCAGTTTTTCCTTCCTTTTCAACCCTCACGAGCTTTCGACACAAATCTTTTGCAGCGCGATGAGTGCCGCGGCGCACATTAAGGGAGTACATCAGGAAGATAATGACAACTCTATTTCCGATCAGCAACGAGTGCGGCATGAACCACATTTCTCTGGTCCACTGTGGCAGCAACATTGACACATGTAGTAGTGACGATGGGTGTGTTGACTGTAGTCATAATACGTTTGATGGTGGTGGGATTGCCCATTGCTACTCGCCTGCTGTATTTTTCTTCAGTATTGCATTCAAGATGCGTATGATAAGGTCACATCTTACCTGCTGCGACCAACCTGCCCCTCCACCTGCTGAATTTTGATTGCCTCGCCCTCCCACGTTCGAGTTCTGGATGTTTCCGTTGTATTGGTCCCCTCAACAGTAGGTCAGCCAGAACGCTTCATTTATGACCTATCAGCAGGTACTTACCCATGGTGTGAAAACAAGGCTGAGGCGCCGCTGGCCGCTCAAACAGTGCGTGTAAAGAGGCTGGCCGCACTCGACACTTTTGGTGTTGCTCTATGCATCTTCAGGGGCCTCCTGGTGACCTCGGGTCACGGCGTGGCGTCACGCCGAATGCAAACATAGCCGATCATCGATTATCGACCAATTTAACCGCGTCAAGCCCTCTCCAAATTCCACGCTGATCGCTGTGCGGAGCTTCTTTGACCATTTTTGTTGTTTATCCTGCGGAGCTTGACCACGTCGAAAGAGAAAGAAAAAAAATTCAAAGGTCAGGAAACTTGCACCTCCGGTTTGAATGCTTCGGTTAACGGGCGAACCGCCAGTTTGGAGGAGCAACATGGCACGTCCGTTCCGCAACCGTGCGCTGGGTCAACAAAAGCATAATAGCACTATTCTGAGGAGTACGATACAAGGGATTAAGTAGAGGTTGGGAAGTGTTCATTGACTCAGCCGGGGTGATGCATAAGCTGCGTCGTGGGGAGGCAGTTTCATGGATTCATGGATGGGAGCGCTGAGACTAGTCGTTGAAGATACGCTGGAGTCTGTGCGAAGTTAATGATAGAGCTGAACTAGGTAAGTTTGAAGTTGTTGGATAGAAGTCGCACGCGGGAATCCTCCTTGACGCGTCGGATTACTCATTGAGGACTAGAAGTTTTGATTTTCCAAAGTGGCTTTCGTGCAGAGGGGGCTGTCGTACAAATATGGATGGTGTCGCAGGCAGCGGGGTGCTGGTCATTGGTCAAAGGGAGGCGGACTTGGTGACAAGTCATGGGAGGCGTGCGATGCCCCTGCGCCTGCGCAATTACTGAGCCAAGACTTGATTGCTACTTGCTGCTTTTCCAAGAGTTCCTGCTCCCTCATCATATAGCGACGATGAGAGAAGGCAGCCAAGTAATTCAAGACCAACTGCTCACGACCTTCTGGATCTCCGTTGCCAAAGAGGGAGGGACACTCGACTGGGTCAGTCGGTGTGGTCTGTGTAAAGTCCTCAGGGCGTGTCCAGACATTCGAGTTCTTCCAGTCTGCTTGACATTCATCACTCGTATAGCTGAGTAAAACTGCAAGGCCATAGGAATAGTGCAATATGGGAGGATAAGGAAGAATAGATTCTTGAGCGTCCCGGAAACGGGCATCGGAGTTATTACTAGCAAGAACCCCTAGTGTATTGGCACTCGCGGTCGACAATTTGAGATGCTGTAGAGTGTAGCGTTGTCCAATATTCGGGAAGGTGGGAGTTCGGGGGTCAGTAGCGATGTGAGTATCAGGGGGGGATGTCGGCGCAGTCAAGGATGTGGTTGGGGGTCTGCAACCATACGAATCAGCACAGGGGGCAATCATGTATGTTCGAATCAGTGACGTACATGGAGGATCGCGATACACTTTCTCTCCATGAATCCATGGACGGCATTCAAGAGTAATATTCCGTTCCTGACATCGTCGATGTCAGTGACTCCGAATCCTCTTTCCTTCGCGAGGATGTTCAACCACTGTAGGACATGTCAGATGGGTGCAGAACGAGCAGTAGGCCGGAAAACTTACAGGGCTACCCCTGGCGAATGGAATCAGATGGGAGGCTTGCGTCAAGGTATCGTCTGCGGAGAAAATACACGCGCCGTCCCTAGTACGCACGTCCAAGGGAAAGTCGGGATCGCGCATCTTAAGAGACTGGACAGAATCCCCGCGTTGACGACCAACACTTATATCTACAGCACAGGAGGTTTGGAGACCTAAAGAACACGGGGAGTCAATGCATAGCAGGAGGAAGATTGATGGATCATATATCATACCTGGTGCGTTGTAGAACAAAACGTCTGTGTCCGACAATTCTTCATCATCAGCAACTCGGGCAGAGTCTGGATCGGATTGACGCGTTATGAATCCATCCGTGAAGAGGATAGCCCAGCCAACGTATCGAAGCCACTTCACGGGGTAACGACATAAGCCTTCAATAACCGACAAGGGTATATCGAGGCAGACAGTCGGAGGGGCGTCTGTGATGCTGGGAAGGGAGAACGAGACCATTTGGCGGTAAGCGCTAAAGCGCTAAACGTCCTTATAGCCCCCTGCCGCTCCGCTCCTGTCGACAACTTGGTCAGTGCTCTTCCCCTAGTACGAGGGACCCGTTGGTGTTGACCACCAACCGTTGTTGCGGCAAATCTCATACCTTGGGTTTCATGACTCTACAGATCACGCCATAGTATAAGACTTGCTGAATCCTGATCCCTATACCTGCTGAACTTTGTCGAAGTCCTTCAGTGCGGCAACAGGCAGCACTTTCGTGAGACAGATATGAAGGATATGGTGGTTGATTGCAGACTGGTGTTAGGACTCCGAATTTTCGCCTTCAACAGATCTTGTTCAGAGTCGGGAATCCCTTACACGCTTGTTTCGATTGGTTATCTGGATACGCGTATTGTTCACCGACCAGCACTGTGGTATCAAGGCTCCTGAAGCTCGTGGGTTAGCGGGTATACCAGAGGCACGTATCGCACCACTCACCACTATATAGGGTTTGTCTGCGAGCGGCTCTGGAGTGAGAGTACGCCAGTTGTCCCTCCAAACCCATGACACGCCAGGCCTTCCACTTCCCATTCCTGCTCCCATACCAGGCCCGCCTGAGCTCGAAACAGTCGAGGCGCACGCCGAAGAAGAGTTCAAATCCGTTGATAATCTATCAGAAGATATTCAAAGTGTACTCACCGGCGTCGATCAACCCTCAAGGCCTCAAGCTTGGTGAATTGTCCTCGAGAGTGCGTAAGTCCTTCCCGCTTCTAAGCCTGCAGAACAGCATATTCCCGAAGACTGTGGTGCTGTGGCCACGATGGTTGCTGTGCCCATCAACTTTGAGGATACGAAAGGCCGCGGAGGTTGAGGAAGAGATTGGCGCATTGAAGCTTGAAGACCGTAATAGTGGAAGCCACGTGATGCTGAACTTATTGACGAACCCTTCAACCCGAGGAGGCTCGTTGTAGTACCAGCCTCTATGACGAGAGGATGACAATCGATCCTGTTAGAATAGACAACCCGAGCACATATCGCCTGGTAAGCACATACGTGGAGTATCCATTAAGACAGTTGTAAGTCGAAGGAACCTCACGCGAACAGAGAAATTAGAATCAATAGCCAATAATTATCGATTATCGACCGCGTCAAGCTTCAAGCCCTTTTCAAATTCCACGTTGGTCGCTGTACGGAGCTTCTTCTTTGACCACTTTCGTTGCGTCGCCCGAGGCCTGTGTTATGTTTTTGCTCCACGGAACTTGACCACGTCNAAACGTTTCGNTAGAAAGAAAAAAATTCGAAGGTCAGGAAACGTGCATCGCTGGTTTGAATGTTTGGTTCGATAACGGCCAATTAGATTAGACTGGTTCAGCGCCACCACTGATCGGGCGAACCGCCAGCTCGGAGGCGCAGGATGGCACATCCGTTCTGCAACCGTGCGCTGAATCAACAAAAACACAACAAGGACAACATCCTGATAGGACATTCGGGCTTATTATCCACCAGGACCTGCACTAATCATCTAGTGACGTTCTACACCAAGCCAGTCTTTGCTTTTTCAATGCTAAGCTGCCCGCCAACTGGACTGTTGGCATGCTCTTGCGCTGGGTGACCGACCTTGCTACGGAAGAACGGGGCGCATCCCGATTGAACTCTCCTTTTGGATCAGTGCTCTTGGAGTCAAGAGATAGGTTTATGGTTGCGAACTCCCTTTGTCAATCAAATCTCTTCTTTCTTCTCTACGACGACACACCTCTCGCCTCGCAAGGGGTCCTAAGCGAGACCGATTTAGTGACTCCCCCTTGTTCTGCCGTGATCGACAATCTACGACCGTCAAGTCTAGTCTATTTCCTTATAGCGGCGCTCTCTTTGTCTTCCAAACGTTCCTACTACGACGGAACTGAGCCTGACCCGGTCTTCCAGTCTCCTGATGTTCAACGGAACCGGAGCGTCCTCCCCGATGTACCCCTCATCCAATATCACCAAGTCCGATCCAGGGGTCACAAGGTCGACAACCCGACTTCACTGACACACCATCGGTATATCTTTAGTCTCCTGCTCTCCCCAAGAAGATTAACCTTGCCAACACCACCCAAATTGACCCGATGCACACTGGCTAGGTTCCGGGCATCGAGGGACCTGCTACTGGTACCTACATATGCAGGCTACTACGGACAGCTGCCACCGACGTCATCGAATTTCCTCTGTGAGGCTACTCTATTCCTCCAGTCTCCGTGGCCCAGACCTATACGTTATGTACCACCACCGACAGAAGCACTCAAGGTCCCTTGATCACATAGCCTTTCCAGTACGTTGGTATGGCGTAACTATAACCTCCAAGGATTCTTCTCCGCCTATCTAATCTCGTCTCTCGTACACCTCGTATCCTTTAAAACCCAGTGCTATCTCTAATATTGACCTTTTKCGAACCTGAACTTCCTGATCTTATGGCGTATCTTCAATGTGGTGTGCGATCAACGTGCTTCCCGTCATGTGGCCCATAGCAATTTGGGTTCCGCGAAATGGCCAGCATGGGACTGGTGACTGCGAACGATCCACCAACCCACCGAAATCTAGCCGTTTATACGACTAGATTCCAGGTCTTCTCCTCCGCCGGAGCCACACCTACGCTATTCGAGCTCACGATAAGGTCACGTCCTCTCTCTGCAATGATCGCGCCAAACACGTAGGGCAAGACGGAATCCGGGGCAAGGGGAAACCGATCGGAGAACAGGGAACAAACCTGGGGTTAGCTCACATCTCAAGGCACCTTTACTGGTTTGACAACTTTGATTCTTCGACCCCACTTTCGTACCTTCGGAGCACCATATCGAACCTTCAAGCTTCAAGGCCCACTCATCTTGTAACTGGTCGACGAACCTGGTGTACTTTCTTCGATGGAACTTCCTGAGAGCGTTTTAGCTTTAAACCTGAATTTATCCATGTTGTGGCTGCGTTCGACCCGTACACTCTGGATTGGCGGTGTCCGAATGTTCAGATGTTGCTGGCGCCTGGTTCTCCATAGAACATTCGAGTGTGCTCACAATTCCGAGTGGTGCCGTGACCAGGCGATGACAGGAGTACGGTGGGGGCATTGACTGCGGACGCACTGTTATCAATATCACGCGTCACGCCTCATTTACTGCCTTGCCTCACGCTTGCCCCACGAAACGTTATCCTTCGATGGAAGCTACTATGACCGTATCTCACTGAGCGTCTCTGATCAGAACACAATGCGCGATGCGTGCTCTGCTTGCACCTACAAGCTTAAACCTCCGTGTCTTCCCATCCACTCGGAATCCATTCCTACATCCTCCATTATTAACTAAACGCCTATGTAACTACCTAACTATTGGATCATGTGCATACCATCACTATGAACATGCTACCATTCTTCATCATTAGCGTGGGGGTCCTCAGCAACTGCAGGCAAGGTTGGATTGATGCCTCGTTATTGATGGCCGTATATAATCTAAAGATGTGGGGCTTTCATTCGAGCAGCGCTGCCTTGTATCCCGGAGATGGCCCTCGCTTGGATGACTTGAACCACAACGCAGCGTTCACGGTGACGTTGCGGTTACGTTTACTGCAAGTTTACCTTGCGGTTCATCATGTTCAGGGGCATATTCCCTTTAGAATAGGGGAAGCCCACGTTGTCGAGCCAGTGACTGCCAGAGTTTCCATGGACGTAACCTAGCACAAGGCGTAACCATCAGCACCTTCTCCTTGAGGCCACCGCGCCGCCACAGGCATCTAAAATTCCGCCTGTCATAGGAAATGGTGGCTTAGCGTACGTTTGATCTGAGTCGAAGAACCTGGTTCCGACTGGCAGCGGAGCAGGTTGTACTTAAGTATCAAATATCACTATCAATATCAGTATCGTATCAGTATATATATGTAGGGATTCTGGCCACACGCGTCATACCAGTGCGCACATTTCTACGCGTCGTTTGTAAAGCGAGCAAGCGATACAGTGGTGGATAATAATTATAGTCGATGTCGTACCATTGCAGCCGATGCCAAAGGAGGTACCCAATCGTCGCTGATAGCCCCGAAGGCGAAGTTAAAATAGAAAGCTCCATGTCGTGATGCGAGTGAAGAATGAGAGCGAAGGGGAAGTGGGCATGTGGCTTCGTTTATCGTTTGTTACAGAATGGAGTACAGGTCGGATTGAGAATGATACAACAGTCGGCGCCGCTCAGGAGTTACTGATTAAATGGTGGCCCAAGGCAGTACTTGATGCCTGGAGAACGCCTGGGGAAGTAGGACGTCCGATATCGCCTGAGCCTAAACAAAGTGAAGTGGATCGAGTTCGTGACATGATTCCCGTGTCTTCAGTTGCCTCAATTATGGGTGTCCTGTTCTGTCCTGCCAAACAAAGTGGGCTCGTGAGAGGAAGGGATGTATACTTACCATGAGAAGTCGTAGGGCGCCGTCGACGTCCTTGATGCCCGGAAGGCACGGTCCCTCCTTCTCCCCGAAGAATGTAGCATAGCATGAGCCTCTGTTTGCGTACTTCTAGCCAGGAACTGGCACCGTAGCGGCCCTTGTAGAACGTTTTGCGAGGGTAGAAGACATCGAAACGTCTAGTAAAGCGTAGAACGGTAAACCTAAGGAAGGAGCGAAGAAACACCGTCATTATGTACTCTGCACTGGTTACATACGAGCCCACAATTGACGCACCTGAAATTTGAATCCTGGCGGCGAGAGATAAGACCAAACAAGTGACTGTCGGGAAAACTTCCAAGATCAACGGGTGCCTGGGATAAAGCCTCGAAGCAGGTAGCAAGCTGACCATTGGAAACCCGCAGGATCGGCGGCGCTTTCTTTTGTCAGTTGCCTTGTCCCCGGACCAATGAGATATACCGCGCAACCTCCACAAAGTGCTTGTCCAGCTCCCACCCATGGCTTCTTTACGTCTTAGTCGTGGAAATGCAAGCACGCTTGGCGTGAAGATTTCTCTCCGTGCTATCATGTTGATAGAAAGGGATCAAAGGGATTCCGAGGGTTATATATACCTACCAATGCGACGTAAGTCCAAGCCTCGAGCTTGGTGCAAAACATGTAGCCGAGTTATGTTAGGTTACCGATACGGCCTCCCTTTGACCTTCTAAACGAGAGAGAGGACAAGAATACCTACAAAGAAGAGGGAGACAAAGTTAGCAATGCAATCAGAGAACGCATGAGGACTCGCCATAGAACATACTAGACAACAACGGCACTCTTTCTAAAGTTCCTTTCACCCCGTCGGGTACGCATCCACGATCAACGCCTATGGACAGTACACAATTAGCCTGGCACAACCGAATATGCTTACCTCCATCGAGCTCTTCTACATATAGCAGTCAGCCACAGCAGATGGGAAGTTGAGAGGTCGAACTTTACCCATACGCCAGCGTGTGTATACCTTGATGAATACGACCACAATGGAGAATCAAGAATCATTCCATCAACACAAGATCCCACCACATCTCCTTTTAACCAACTACTACCCTGGTCAGGCAGCCGCGGCGGACAACCAACGTTTGTCAAGAGATAAAGATAACGTCGGATAAGAGAGAAACGAGGATCGTAAACCCTAGGGAAGGGAAGCTTGTGAAGTTTTTTCTTTGTCTAATCACCCGAATGTTCGTTGACATTCCTCGACCGTTTCCGTCTGGATATACATCCTGCAAACTTACTGCAAGCCCGAGGACCGCTGTGCCACGTCAAGATTCCGAGTCAATGTGTGTGTAAGGTCAATGGGAATGTTGAACCTTTGCTGAGTCTAGGTGGATAGCAGGTGAGAAACACGATTCAATCATGCCAATGGCAGCACGCCAGATGCACGCACTCGATGGGTCTGCGGTATGCACCTTACGATACCGATGGCAGTGACAGCCAAGTACTATCAGAAAAGAAGCTTTAGACCGTTATATGCGTGGGTGTGGGTGGTACCTTATCTAAATTCCCCGATAACAGACGATTGGATGCGAATAATGCTTGAGTCGCCTCGAGGCAATCCTTGAAGCTGAAGCCTTGAAAGAAAACCTTGAAAGAAAATCGGAGTCCAGTCAAGAGAGAATAATAACGCGTTTAATTGGGGCCTGAGCCTCGAGGCTAGTACCTTGCTTGTCGCGTCGCGTCTTCGCAANTTTTTTGACGGGCTGATGCAAGTCGTGGTCGGGAGGGGATAAGCTTTGAATCTATTCCAGGGTCGTTAGTCTGGACGGAAAAGAGAACAAAAAGCATATGATCGCGAAGACTTCGCTCGCCCATTCGATCGTTGCGTTTGCGTATGTACTCTATCGTAAATGAGATATGGACGAATCGAACATCGAGGGGTGCCCCGATATACCACGAGCCTGTGCCCGAACGGTTAATCACTGAACTAGCATTAGCCTAAGTCGCGTCGAAATATGGTCGAATGACTTACCTCCAAGTAGCAAGGTCCCTCCTCGCATACCATTCGATAGCAACCCGCCACGGGTGCCATAAACGTGTCAACGCCGCCCCAAATTCGCGAGTTTCGTGGCCGTACGTACTATCCTTAGTCTTGGAGCTCGAAGCTTGACTCTTTACAAGGGTAGAGAAAGTCTTGAGAAGGGTAAGGAAATCCTCTACAGAAAACACGATGAACCACAGGTTTCAACCCAGCCGAGTCTGCGTATCGGACGGAATGAAGGCAAGATTCAGCGCTTAGCTCCCGTTCAGCCTCGAGGCAAAGCTCCATTCCATGTTGCAGTTGCATGCATATGGAGCTCGGAGTTGGTTGGTAGCACATATCCACGTTTTTCTTCTTTCTTCCAAATTGATCGTTGAAACTGTCTGATTGATTGATTGATTGTTCCAATGTTGATTTCCTCATGTTCGGGAGCATCATGCACTCACCCACAAACAACGAGTTCAAACGTTCGCAATCCAGGGATCCAGGTTCGGCGCAATCACCAGGATGTTGTGTGTTGTCACTAGAGTGAGAACCGGAGGGAATGAAGGTTTACCAGGAGAGAAGATGCAAGATTTGAGGGACTCCGCACATTCGCGCACGCATCGAAACATTTTGAAAAACACTCTATAACGTTGTGATTGCAAAAAAAAAAAACAGAAAAAACAGAGCAAGAAAAATAGTATGTAATGAGGTAATGGTAAAAATGTTATGGTTCATGTAGTAGTGGTATTACAATTGTGAGCGAGACAGTCGGAGAGACGGAGAGCGGGAGAGAGAGGATAGTCGTGGGCGTGATTCGTGATGAAGGGGAGAGAATGCTGGTGGTAGGTTATGAATGTATGAGGGTGCCGTGAAGGAAATTGACTGCATAGTCGATAATCGATAAATAAGTAGAAAAAGGATAAACACCATACATCCCTATAAGCGGTGGCGGCGGCGCTATACTCAACGGAATGATGGAAATAAAGAGAGACAAGAAAGCAAACATCAATGCGAACCCGCGTCGACAAGAATTCGGAGGAATGTATACGGGGAGGAAAGGGGGAAGGGGGGAGCAAGGGTGAAGGAAGAAGAGGGTTGTTGTTGTCCGTTCAAGTCGTTTTCTTGTACAAAGAAGAAAAAGTAAAGTAATAAGATAAGAAAAGAGTTTGTGAGAATGTGGGAGGGCGTGAAGGTGTCGTACAAGGGGGATGGAGCGGATGGGAGGAGAGTGATAACAGGATAGCGTAAAGGCAGAACATGGCGAACATTGCAAGGGTCGACTGATTAGGGGGGTGGAAGTAGCGGAAGCGAGCAAGGATGAGACAGGAAGTGCTAGCGCAGGACGGCAGGGCATACAAAAAGTCTTTGGCAGGAAGGGGGCAGTCAAGGACGAGTATAGTACGCTATCCAGAGTCATGTCACAGGAAGGCAAATCGTCTAGGTTTGGGAATCGTAAACAGTCGGGGGAACGGGGATCCCGCTTAGAAGCCGTCCAAGCATCCGCCATCGGTCTCTATACCGAGACTCGAGAATGCGCTGGAGAGTGTTTTGTAGCATGTCGAGGCTGACGAGGAGCGGACTTTCGGTGTGGAACAGAGGTCGGCGTCGTATTCATCGTCTTCGACAAGAACATCCCTGATGCGATCTCTTTCTCTTGAGCGCTCCCTCTTGCGTTCCCGGTCGCGACGACGGCGAGCCTTCTGCATCTGCACGTCTTCCGGCGGGTGATGATATGTATGTGATGGTCCATGGGAAGAATGTGATGGTGCAGGGGGAGCGGTGTAGATATGCGACGTTGGGAAAGCAGCAGACGGTGATATTGACGGGACATTCGGAGCGTAGAGGTCGTACGTCGTTGAATGTGAAGGATGCTTGCTCACTGTGCTGCGCGATGAGCGGGGGGTCGACGGAGTGTAGAGATTCGGTTCTGGCGCGGGGCTCGCAAAGCCATCGCTTTCTTCTGATTCAGAAGAGAGGTCGGGGATTAGAGGAGGAGGAACGGAAAACGGGCCCATGGGCGTACTACTACTGCAACTATCCCTGTCACGGAGGTCATACTGGCGTGAGAAGGCTCGGGGATGAAGGTCTTTTGGTGCGTAGGCCGACGCGGACGACGAGGAAGAGCGTGTGGTCGTCGTCGACGACAATGATGAAGAGCTTGAGTTGCGGTGGTGACTCCGATGTGATGGGCCGTCTACGGGTGCATATGTGCGACCTGGGCAGCCGCGTTCTGGGAGAGCGCAGGAGTTGGGGAGGACGACGATGGGAGAGCGGTCGTACGTCGACGGGCAGTGTGCCTCGAACGTTCTCGTCAACGAGGGCGACGGCGGGAAGTGGACTGCGTGGTGATCATGATGTGTATTGGAGGAAGGGAAGCGTTTAAGAATGGGTCTTGGCGACATTGGGAGTGTGGTGGRGGRCGTTGTTGACGACGACGAGAGTAGTGTGGAGGACGTGCGCGACGACGAGGAAGGATGCAAATAGCCCAGAAGAGGACCGTTTGCTTGTTAGCAGGAGAGGATGAGCATGGTGAAAGTGGAAGGATTTAAAGGTAGCGAAATATTGGGAAATGGATTTCGGGCAATCAAAAGGTTCTTGATTGACCCCTTTGTTTGTGCCTCTTTGTTCTTTTGTTTGGCCCATTGTTTGGCGCTGGTTTGCCTGGCCTGCCCGATTCGGTTCCCCTCGCGTTCGTTGTTGCTCCCCGAGATCCAAGCTGAGTTCGTTCATGCCACGCGCTATCACAGCCTTCCTTTTTCGCAGCCAAAACCTCTCAACGCTCGTGGCCCCGTCTGCACCGCTAGCGCTCGCTACCATCCATATCTCATCACCGGTCGGCGACACAATATACTAATCTTAGTTGTTTCATAGGTCCTAATGTTAAATTGTCCTTTTGCCTCCCGACCCCCAACTTTGTCTGGCACACCGAGCGCCAGGCCAGAAGCTGACCGAGTTAATGCTTTGTCTTCCGGACTGTAACTTTAGTGATCTTGGCCTAGATGGACAAACTACCCGCGGCGTCGGGACCCTCGGACGTCGGACACGACTTTGCCCTTTTGTAATTCCAGGTATGCAATGCGTGGCCAGCCTTGTCGCGCGACTATCAGTTATATATACGACGTGGACATACACGAAGACTCGATTCGAAGCTGGACCCCTGTTTGCATCGCTTCAGCCACATGTGCTCCCGGGACAACATTATCTCGAGGCTTTGCCTGGGAGGTTCATTGTCAACAATGTAATCCACCCCAAAGACATGTGTCTTGAGGCATGGCTTACGACCGACCGACCCTAACATCTCGGCCGCGAAACAAGTGATAGTAGGTTCGAAACATAATTTCCTTGCTTTTTCTGACTTTTCCCTGCTTTAGGTCTTGGCGAATGGTCCCCTTGGGCCCATAGCTTCCTGCGCATGCGTAGGACGTTCCTATGGATCGCCTTACAGGCGGTAGAAACAAATTTGCACTCTGGCAACGCCTTCTCTTCTCATATTCGTGCAACATATGTTATCTCCCGACGTCATACCTCTTCTCTCTGTNTTTTTACACATCACGCATCACTCATAAACAACGACTACCGACCCTACGACAAAAATAACCCGACACCCAAAGGAGTCGTGTGTCTTACATGTTACCGGTTACCCGACGTGCTCGGGTCCTCCGATGTTCAACCAACCTACCCCTTGCCTAGGTGTCCAAACCCACCTGCGTAATCCTACCGAAACACTCGCTAAAGTACTACTGCGTCCTTCTCCTGCTGCTTCTCTGCCATCTCCATCTCCATCTCCAGTTTTACCTCTGCTTCAAGCTCCACTTCACTGTTCCTGACATCGCAGCTTTTCGTACGCGCTACGATCGTTCGCCTACTATCGCGCCCACTTCCAAGTTCCTACCTCGAACCCTACCTCTCATAATCCTATCGTCATCGTCACCTGACACCCAATTGAACAAATACATCATCGAACCTAGAGTATTCCCATCAACACAGAACATTCCATACTTTATGTTTTCTAATACCCAATACCCAATACTCTATCAACAATTGGCCACATGACCTTCAATCGAAAATNCCCCCCACGCCGCACGCGTAATCGTTGTCAACCGACTTTGGCTTACGACACCGAATCACCGAATCGCAGCGGAAGCTCAAATTCAATCGTGAGTGTCCTATCGCTGATCAGGGTAGGATATCTGGATCACCTACTCGTGAGTGGGTGAGTAAATAAGCCCAGGTCTCATGGTCAGTGGTTATCCCTCGACCCCAACGTCAACGTCAACTGGTCAACGTGAGCGTTTGGACCCCAGTTGTCTCTACCCTTGTTTCCTTCGTTTCTTCTCAATTCTATCTCTAGCCTCTCTGCGCTACCTTCCTTTTTCAGACCGACCTACATCATCCTATCAAATGACCAAATCGCGATTCTCCATAGGCGTTCAGTTACTACACACAGAGCAGATGCTCTGGAGACTTGGAGTAGACGAGTAATACCCCATCCATCCATACTGACATATGGGGATGTCTTTCTCGAGCACCTGAACTCCTCACTCCCCATTCTCAGCGACCAATCTCGTTCACTTCAGGAAGGGAAACGCGTTCCCGAACCGTGGGATCGGTCTCGGGCTGCGCAAGTATCGTTGGAGGAAGTGGAAGTGATGATAGGGCCGACTGAGATTGGATTGGATTTGGATGACACGCTTGTCTAGATTCCCTCGTGGACACGGTAGTATATACTATACATGGGAGGGAGGCCCATGGGTCACGCATGACGGATAGCTCAGGTGGTGGTCCGTGGAGGGAAGTGGGGGGAATCGAGGGGACATATCTGTATCTAACTTTCCTGTATCTCGTAGGTTATAAACATATCCGACTTTGAATGACATACACACATATGGACGTGCTCTATGTCCCCCGATCGAGGTTTGATTAAATCAGGATACTACGACTACGGAGTGCGTGCCTACTCACGTTCGTGGTGAGTTCGTTGTTAGCCTTCAATGGACCCGTGCTGAGTTGTGGCTGAGTTGCATTATGATGCTCATGTTGTGGACTGCGGCACTCGGATATCATAGCTTCACGTTAACTAAGATATGAAACGGCGTAGTAACTCTGGACAAGTTCATGGTGCGATCGCAGGCACCTTTACGCTTCGGAGCCTGGAGGTGTTTCCTAGTACCCCTATCTGATTACTCCTATCCTCCAGGTTCAAGCCTAACGGGTATCAATCGACAAGACTCGTCTTCTCTGAGTCTTCTCTCAACCTCTCCATGAACAGAGCTTCTTTGAACGTAGTCTTGGCACGTACCTCGCCATGCCCTTGCGATTAGGAGTGGCTCTAGTGCCAAAATGAAACCTTGACCCCGGTCCAACTCGAAGGAGCAAAAGAAGCGAGAATCTGAGCGTTGACGCGAAGCGTACGTGTATGTAAAGGTCAATGTAGAGGTCAATGAAGGAATTGTCACTACCGTACATAGATTAAAAGAACCCCGAGCACTTCGTAGTCTTCAATTTGCGATGCTGCCAAGAGATTGCTTGCTTGCTTCTCTACGTAGAGCTATTACTGGTCCAGACTGCATAGACACGCGGGTTAGTGCATCGCTGCTTATCCATCCTTACTTAGCTGCGACTTCGAAGTTCCCCATATCCGGATAGCGAGGATGAGCATGGGGTGGGTGCGGGGTGTCCCTCCGAATCTCTACGAGCTCAGCTTACTCGATGAAGCCTCGTATCTATGCTTCTCCCTTGGCGGTGACTTGGCGGTATGGACACGATCATATCGTGTTCTTAGCATTCCTACATCGTCCCGAGGGATGATAAGTGAAAGGTGGGTTCAGCTTACTCGTTTTGTTCGACTGGGCACCTTAAACTCCACAGTGTTCATTGAGTCTCATAGCTCCGTATTCCATATCTCATTCACCGAATGCTCCGCGCTGACTTGCGAAGGGGTAGCATGGTCAGTGCAGTCAGAAGGCCTCGAATACAAGGTTTAGGGAACCGGATGATGGCGTTAGCGAGGGTGTGATATAGGAGGGACTTCACTAGTCACCTCGCAGTAGTGAAAGTCTCTAATAATACTACGCATGTGCCTACCGGTGCCCAATAAACCAACCGCGACCTCGAGCACCCCTTCCTCAACCTCTACCCCTGGAACTTAGAGAGGGGCCTCCTCGCCGTTCTGAGCGTTGCCGAAGATGGTTCGTTGGACGTTCTGTATCTTATGTAGCTGAGTAGTGCTCGCGACACAAGGGCCTCCACTTACATACATCCTTGCTTAGAAACTTTGACTTTTGGGAGGGTTCCGTAGCAGAACTTCAGGAGACCTGGAGGTAGGGCGATAGGGCATGTGCTTGGTAGATCATTCGAGACCGCAACGAAGATGCCGTGCTTCTTACAGCAATACGGAGCTCCAGACTCGGATGCTCCGTCACGCGTCAACCTTTACAAGAGCTAGAGAGCTGAATGATGCATCTCATTGAGCACTTAATTTAGTTGACGGGAAGACAATCCTGGCTTATCGAAGGGTTGAACCTTCCCCTCGCCGTTTGGTATAGGTATGGCCTAAGTGCGGGCTCTTGAGAGAAAGTATACATCTTATGTCGACGACGTCACAGCTTCCATGAACATGACGATACCGACGCATACTGACGCCAGCCAGAGCACCTCATTACTTTCGCGGGTTATCGTTCGCCGCTCGGATGTTAGTTTGGCAAGAGAAACCCGTCGTACATACACTGGGGACAATACATAGAATCGACATCGACTTGGCCCGCCGCTTATAGGAGATTCCTTGCCTTCTCCGCGGACACTCAGAAAAGATCCCGACCTCCCCAAGAAGTTTGAGCAAAGCTCTCTCGCACTATTTCCCAGAGACTTTCGATCGATTGGAAGATGAAGCCTGCTATGATTGAATTGCACACGTTCACCTGCATGAAATCGACGGAGGACGGAGGAAGGTACCGCACTGCTACCTAATGAACGTTCTCATTGGCGACAGCTACGTCGGGGATATCTCGTCAACGATGACAGTCGCAGCCTGAAAATAAAAGAAACGCCTCCATCTTCTCGTTCTGATCATGATCAAGGGCGAGTAAATTCACCGACATGCGAAACTGGACAGTCTTGGTTCACAGCCTCGTCGAATCGCAGGCCATGGAATCGCCACTGTCGCCACCGAGTGTGATTGATTGGATGTCGCTTCTGTGAGCTTGGTTCGTACTAGATGAGCAGCGCACCAATGCGGTCGCTAGGCTTCGAGGAGCATTTGCCTCCGAGCCCCTGGCAATTCATAATTTGCTTCTCATCCCACCAATGGCAACGTTGTTGATCAACAAAAACCGAGCTACCCACGCTCAGACAGAACCATTAGAGTATAAGCTTATCTACCTCATCCCATGCTTAAGATGATGCGATGCGAAAAGGCTAGACATAACGGATGCCAATCGAAGTCGCACCTCATGATCCACGTGAAAGGAGTAAAGGAGTTTCAGGGGACACCTCCGTCACTTTATATTTAGTCAACGGAAACGCACACTCCGACAAGCATGGGGAAAATTAGACACAACCGGTAACGTTTCTGAGATTGAGCTATGATCGTTGCTAAAATTGTGTACCTCAGTTACCCACTGCCATATGTCGAATTGCTGCGCAGCCCAAGGAGGCACCTCACGAGGGGCTTGGTATGGGGTTCTAAAATTGCGTGCAGTGGACCTAGCCTATATTATCTGCTCTAATGAAATGATGCTGCCTCTCAAGGAGTAGCTTGCACCCGAGATTAAGGTGCCGCGCACCTGTGGACATGACCCATGACAAGAGGTATAGACATATCCAGTCCCATTAGCACTTGGGTGTCGATTTCGGAACCTCAAAAGGCGGGCCCCACACTTAACCGGCGGCCAAAACGAAAAAGCCAAGACGCTTTAGCCTGACTTCCAATCTCTGTCCTTTCACTATTACGCCTCCCGTGTCTAGATCAAGTCGCTCCCGGCGTCTCTATCACGCCATTCAACGGACCATGGCTGGCTATCTTTTCGTCCATCATCTGCTCGCACTTACGTTCGCGTCACCCTTTCTTCTTCTGCAACTAGCACCATCATATAACGCGCGACTTCGCTTCAACCAGCTGGATGGTATTACAGCATAGCCGAAGCACAGTTGATAGACGGGATGACCGGTGACTTTCAGGAATATGCTTTTCTCCGACACCATGAATCGAAGAAGGGAATAGGAAGCACTGTATTCAATGCTAGAAAGCTTGTTCCTGGCATGCCACCTTCCCCGCGATTGGGATTGTGAAATGGTGTCCATCGGAACATATATAAGGTCCACGATAACCATCGCCTCCTTCCGTTAACTGCATCCTCTGGCTCAAGAGCTGGGGAATCCTCCCTATCCGGTTACTGCTGGACTCACGCTCTCCCATCTGCTTGTCCGTTGACCACCCCAACATAACGAAACATCGCTTCTGGAAGTGTGAATTTCAGATGGATGTCCCTTGCGCACAAGCCATTCGCAGTTTGTGTCTGATGCAGGTATCCCAGAGTAGGTCTCTAGGTTTACTGCATCGTGGTGGCTATAAGGTCAGTCGTGGAGTGAGAATCACCAATCACCACANGGGGGGGTCTAGTCCCCGGCTAATTTGGACGGTGGAACTGTTACTTGCAAAAGTCTTGCAGGCGCATGTTTGAGGTGGTCCATATAATCCTTAGAGTGAGTGCGCTCTGATCCCGACAATCGGTTCCTCGCGTGAGCTGGTTCTCCAACTTGGAAGTTGGAATGGTTTCCTTCAGGGGCCTCGTTCAGGGGATTCAACTTTGGTTCTCATGTTGCACCGCTCCCGTTTTCTTGGGGAGGCTGAAACGCTTGTCGTGGGGTTGATGCACGCACACTTCTGCGATGGACGCGCTTGTAACCGGGCATGGAGGTAATCCGAGAGTTTCCCCACGCATACCACGGGGCCAGTTTTGTTGGTTTGCGGCGTGTGTTCCCGGGGATGCCTCATGTCCTCGCAACAACAGAAACACACATTTCAGATGGTGTACCTAACATAGCCCCGACAATAACTCGCAGTTCTAGTTAGCTCCACAGTTTCAGGGCGTCCGTCTCGTACCGTATTGGATAAAGTCGATCATTCCTTGAACTTGTGATAGAGGCTCATGATATATGGTACTTAATTATAGCGGTTATCCATTGCCAACGGTCAGCCGTAACAGCAGCTCCGAGTCTCATGGATGTTGGAGAAGCAGAGGCTCAACCGAAGAGCGTTCGTTTGATTCATGCGGTAGGCCTGAAGTATACGATAGGGCGTATGCATTCCCAAGCCTCTGCCATCATCGTCATGCCAGGAAGCGAACGGAGCGCGAAACCGTTATCCCCTTAGTATTTATATGTTCGCGCCAGTTAGTCTCCGGCCCCGGTCGAGCTGGTTGTGTCCAAACACTTTATGTCGGCATCCGTGTCAACCCTTCGGATAGCCAATCCTTGAATTCCCTTAAAGGCAAATTGGTACTTCAGGCTGAGCTTTCTCTTGGCTTGACGAATCCGAGTTTGTCCCCCGCCTACAGTGGCTTGATGGTCGAATCAAGGCGTGTGAGGTGATGCATGGCGTACATAAGTTGGACAGCTTCGAATCTTCCACATAGAAAAGAAAGACACTTGTGCTTCCCTGAGGGCCGGGACATGCCAGATCGACGTGCTCATATCGGAAGCCATTGCCAGTGAATGATATGGGTGTGCTCCGATTGAACAACACGCAAACACGGTAAAACTGTGATGATGGACAGATCGTGAAAACTTCCAGGGGTTCGACACTCCCGGTGGCGAGAGTTCTAAGTTATGCCCTCAAGGCTCAACTCTAAGGGAAGAAGCAAGGCTAGAGAAGCGTATGGATTTGACGGACAAGGGAGGATGGTGATAAACGCCATCAAGGAAGAGTGGTTCTTCCATTGTCCGATCTCAATGACCACTCATCTGAGGTCGCGAAGTAGCATCAGGTGGCGGCATGACTCTGCAAAGAATACATGAAAGTGTGGTCGATCCCAAGAACCAGCGTGATAGTCCACCGAGAGACGACGATTGCGGAGAAAGCGATTGAAAAAGTACAGGCGAATGGCATTACTTCGGAAGTGCGCCTGCCAGGCGTATTTGCATTATGGAATACCCACCCATGTGGCCGACACAAGCTCGAAACGTTCCAAGAGAACAACACCTCTAGAGGGAAGATATTCCCGTCGCAACGGTGGTGATCAGATCTATGTATGGATCATCAAGCCTGCCACGGAGGGGGACCAAGGATGGCAGTTGCGGGACAAAGAAGATGAATACCGGCAGCAACTTATGTAGCGGTGATTAGGTCTTCGGTAGTTTCCACGGTAGGAGCAAAGTATGCCACAAGGAATTCGGTTCAGAGTACCCAGCTTTCTTCACACGAAGACCATAACCGACGGGTGGTTCTTGCGCCTTTCGACTGAGTGGTGAGGCTAAGATGAGTGTTGCATCTTCGATTGACCAATGTTAATGAGGAGTGTGAGGGACGGTCCAGTGCGGAATTACCCGGGTATGAATGATTCGATGTGGTCTTATCCCCGCCCTCATGGACATCGAGCGTGGACCGTCCATGCGATCCCAGGCATCTTGAAGCCGGAATAACGGTTGATGATATCCGTATAGCTCCACGCTCGGGCCTAGTCCCGCATGAAATGTGCCTGTCAGGCTTGCTGGCATTACTATGGATGAATGATGTTAGCGATGAATATGAAGTTGGGGAAGGAAGATAATACCAGATGGGTTCTAGTAGCCTCAAACAAACCCCACACAAGCTCCAAGCCCTGGTGCGGAAGCCTGAGGCATGATGTTGGCCTCCTGAGGGCAAACATATATCGACATGCCGGGGTCTTGCCGTCAAGGGCTAGGAACCCACGACGACGGGACGATACTAACCACTTGGGACTCATCGCATGCGACCGTCATAGGTTCGAAAAGGGGAGCAGCGTGACGTTCATCGGACCAACAAGATAGACGGCCATAATCAGGACAAGATGATAGATTCCTTCTAGCATCTAGGTCGACCAGATAAGACGTATGACGACGCGAGTGCCTGGACGGAAGTGGAGACAGATAACCAACGGAATGCTAGAGACGGTGACGGATCTTCCTGAAGAGCAGGTCGGAAACGGGGACTCGGTGCATCGGAATGGGACATGAGAGCGAGGACATAAGACATTTCTCGGGAGGTGACGGTGATAAAGGGACGCACGAATATGATGTACCATTTTTGAGAGGCTTCGGCAGGTTCTATCCATCGAGTTGGAGGTTTCCCTAACTCTATTGTTATCGGACGATGCCAACTTGAGCCACTAAAATTGAGCTGCGACGAAGCGATTCCTCTCGTAATTCCCCCCACAAACAACAAGGGAAACGACGTCATTTGTATTCTCGGATGCATTTGACTGCAGAGTGTTGATGATGCGACTTGAACAGACGAGCGATTGAACAGATAAAAACACCTTCGTCACCGTCTAGAAAACCCCCCAATCTCCTGTTGTTCATCTGGACCATGTGCATTGGGACCTAGCCTTGAAGGAAAGCGATGACGCTGTTGAGAACCAATCTCAGGCTCAGGGTAACAAACGAACAGGCAGTCGACCACAGTGAGAAATCAGATACGACATACGATATGTCTTGAACACCACCTCTGGCTGTACCTTCTAGGCCAGTAAGTAGAGCGAAAGACCCCAAGATCACGAGCGTGAACAAAGAGCACTCCCTTGGTCCCCGACCCTGAATACTGAGCACCGAGGTTGGAGGTCGATCAGGGTCAATGGCTTAGAGAATACGGTGGAAAGAAATTAACATACACGTAGTACGCTGGGACTTTTGGAGATCAGAGTTTGATGACAGTAAAAAGCCATCGAACCTGTTGTGAGTGGGAGTGAAAGTGTGAGGTTATTGGCTGATAGAAGTTGGAAAACAATGAGGGAGGAAANTCAGTGGGGAAAGGCNAGAGACGTAGAGGGTACTCAATGGTTTACCCAGCACAAGTCCGTGGAGGAGAGACACTGGGAGTGAGAATCCTCTGATAGCGACAACGGCGAAGGTCAGTCTCCAAGGCGCGAGGCACTCACGAAGCAGCATTGCCTTAACCCAACCAACAATCGAAAAGGAACGTAGCTCAGAAAACGAGGATGAGCCTGGAAGGAATGCACATCATCATCATACGCTCGCCTTCTCAATATACGAGGCTTTACCAAAGCTATGTGCAGAATGAACGCGTATCGCCTCTAAAATTGGCGTGACATATCCTAGGCGAAGCCGCAAAAGAAAGAATAAAACATTATCATTAATCTAGCGATATCCGAAAAGAGTCGCCGTTGATGACGCCCGAGATCCTTGGACCACTATTCCAACCGAAGAACCGAGATGAAAGATGTCATCCATGACGAAGTAAGGAGCCAAGCGAGGAGGCGGTCGTCTAGGTTGCCGAGAACATTTTCTGCTCGTGCGGGCCTTTCGACTCGGAATCATGAACCCATTGATCGGGTGTCGCTTCATGGAGGTTAGATTGAGGGCCCGAATAATGCTTATGTGCACCAAGGATATACCACGCGCTTGAGAAGTGAAAATGATGATATCCATCGTCAGCCCCCGGGTAAGATCATCAAAAAATAAAGGGCTTACAACGCGAGTACCATCACTCCAACGGTGATCACCGATGCGTAATTCATGTTGTCGGGCGTAACGGGTAGGTCGGTTGGGAATGCAAAGATGATACATACGAACAAGGTCCAGGCTATGCAAAGAAGGTTGCATCCCCAACCAAGGAAGCCCTCTCCCATGTAGAATGGTCCTGGTTTGAACACCACCTCTGGGTGTTTATGGAAGAACCGTCTGAGGAATATAGGGATTACATAGGAGAGATCGAGTGCCATGGCAGTCAGGGAGAAGATAGCATTCGCAGCGGTCAGACTAGCGAGGGCGAGGAGACCAGGGAGGATACTGAGAATAGTGGTTAACCAGATGGCTCGAAGAGGAGTGTGCGTTCTCTTCGATGTTTTCCCGAAATAACCTCTGTCGGGTAACCCTAGGGCTTGATGTCAGCACCGTGTCGTGCACTCGAAAAAATCCAGCGACTAACCGTGGTCCCGGCTGAAGGCATAAATCGTGCGAGAGGCTGCTTGAAGGGCCGTCTGGGTGACAAAGAACGCTGTCATGCAGACAAACACCTAGATGGACTTGGGTTAACCTTGTATAAGCTAAATGAGAACAAGGGAACATAGCAGATACCCATAAAATAAGAGCACCTGCTTTACCCATGCGGAGCATCATAATCTCGAGGACGGCGGATCCAGAGGCTCCGGGGAGATTCTCCCTGGAAATCCTGGTCAGCATGGATTACATGGCGAACGCATGGATGCTCACAGAGGACCAGAGCAGAGGACCAACACGATGTTCAATAGCCACCCAATGAGACCAGTACCAACAACTAGGAACCAACTCAGTCATCGCCGGCAAAAGCGTAACGTACTCCAAAACATACCGGCGATGAAGATGGCCGAAGGAGCTGTTATTCAATTTAGAGAGCCCTAGCAATTTCATGGTTTGGTTGATACACACCTGCGTAAGCTGCTCGTCGGACTTCCTCTCTGCAGAAATGTATTAACAAAGACCACAATTGCATTGAACGACACTCACGATATATGTGCAGTCGCGTCATAATCCTATTGAAAGAAATGAGAGTGTGAGGTAAAACCCAAAAAGACTTGTACTGACGGTCATCTGAAGGTGTAGCCAAGAGGATCAACTTGAGTGGAGCTTGAATGATGTTACCAGTATACGACTCACCGTCCATTGGACACTGAGCAAGCCGAACAAGAACGCGATACCAGTATTCCAACCGCCAGTTTGGTTGACGATACCTTCGGAACCAAACACATACGAAGCAGAATGCATTTCCGACCTAGGCGTAGTGGCAAGAAGAACGATGATGATGACTGTTGTAGGGAATAGTGAAGATGAGTTTCGTATGTCAGAAGAGTATAGAGGTAGGAGGAGCTGCTCACGGAATGTGGTGCCGAGGTTTACAAACACGAAACCTGTCGTCAGGCGAGCTAGGTGCTTCGTTGCGAGGGAATTCTGGAAAGAACGTTATTTTTGTCGAATGAGGAAGAAGGCCAACAAAGTTACGCACGAGGATTCCATGGAAAATGAGAAGGCCAGCGAAGAGTCCGACGATCTTGCCTTGAGTTAAGACATAGTTTTCGTCCTAGAAGGGCAATTGGGTGAGTGGCGGTGCTGTACCCGATGAACAAGTATCGACCTTCCCAACCACGACGGCCGCCCAAATCATATTTGCGAGGCCGTATTCCGTTGAAGATATACCAGCTATTTGACCTGGAGAACGCTCAGAATGTATGGCGCGTTATATCGCAATTGATTTACCAAGAATATTGAGCCATCCGACAAGCCAGCCCACCTATTCCCAAGGGTTACTTTACGTCGCGTATTAAGTAACTTGAACAAACCCTAGCACGGTGCTTCTTTGGTGAAAGTTGAGCAGACGCGGTGTATCTGTGTCATAGATAAATCTTCGTGGTAACACCGCTGATGATTGGGGGACTCACAAACCCCCACAGGTAGGGAAAGCGCTGACGATTTCTGCAATGCTCGCTCCCAGGGTGAAGCACATTGACGCGCCGAGAATCCAGCACCATGTCACCGACGCTGGCCCGCCATGGAGTAGCGGTGTATTGAACGTCGTGGAGATACTTGAGCATAGGCCCTAGTAATTGGGGTGAGGATTCAGACGATCACTCGGCCCGCCCTTCGGTAAACATACCATTATACTGAACGCAAAACTAATCTAGCCAAGGGTTCAGCCCGGATAGTGTCATAAGGACGTTGGATGACGCTCACCGTAGCCAAATTTGAAAATTCTCTCTTGAACGAAGGTACATAGCCCATTGCCTCCAGCTCTTTGTCGTCATTATTGAATGTCGAAGTACTGCTCTTTGGGTCGTTTGAAGCATGGTCGTTAGACGAAGACATGGCGAGCAATGTCGCGATAGCGTATCAAGGCGAATGTCAAAGATGATGCTTCTATCCAAGTTTAGCGGGACTTTCGCCTGGTGCTAGCTGAGGTGGGGTAAAACCGGCTTGAAGGGGCTAAAATGACCACGAGTGTCGTAATATTTAAAATAAGACAGATGTTCCATGTGAAGCAATTCCAATGGTGCAGATGCTTTTTTTTCTATCGGGGTGGTTGGGAGAGAAGGGAAGGCCGCCATACCGCCACACGACCCTGAAAGGTGTACCTGACCCACGCAAGTAATGAGCGCCCCGACGCTACATTGCTAGTCGACGTCGACGACACCAGCGACACATCTTTTCATCGCCCTCGTCCCATGAGTCTGAAAGACGTTCAGAAACCTCTGTTCTCTCGACCAAAACGCTCTCCGAAATTGCCCCAAGAAAGCCACTATCAAAGATGGCCATATGGCACACGATCAAATTTAAGCGTTGCAATCAATCAGGTGGTTCGTGTAGGCGACATATCTTGCTTTTGTCTCGGAGTAGTCCACTTGGGGGACGGCCAGGAGTTGACTGGACGTACAGACCCACTTGACGAGGTCCGTTGGAGACGGTAAGCTTCACCTTATCAGCCAATGGAGTCGACGCTCCCGTGTCGTCAACGAAGGCAACTACTGGCATCATGGTGTTCCGAGTCAGTTGTTCTCCTACAAACATGTTGAGAACTGAGGCTTTGGGAAGTGACTTACCGGGCCGCACTCGTGCGTTATCAACATCGAACATGGCATCATCTCTTGATATGATCTGATATATCCCACAGTTTACTGCTTGACAGCGACATAAACAGACGGTAATATCGACAGAAACCAATGCCTTCGATACCTTCGATCAAGTTGAATAATGGCCTTGATATGCCTGTCATAGGTGAGTACTTGAGTACTTGAGTGCTTGTGGCTTCCCAGGTGTAGTGGGCGTTCAGGTCATTGAACGTTTAATAGGTCTCGGCACCTGGGCTGGAACGGATGCTGAAGAACAGGCCAGGTCACAACCATGGATCCTCTCAGCTCTCAAGGTGGATGTCGTTTCAAGTTTCGACGGATTCTCTAAGACTCTAACCCCATTCATGCCCCACAGGCCGGTTATAATCACATCGATACGGCTCAACTCTATGGTAGATCACTTGATTAACTTTTAACGTGTGCATCAAGACCTGACAATAATTAAAGGAACGGAACCGTATGTCGGGGCTGCCTTGAAGGAGGCAGGCGCATCGCGCGAGGACATATTCATAACCACGAAACTTGCGTGAGCTCTCATCGGGGGATTGAACCATTGTGATTCATGCTGATATGCTCGGTTTACCTCGCAAGATGGACGTACCATAGCCGCATCGAAGAATCGGTTGAGGAATCATTACAGGCGCTGGGAACCTCTTACATTGACCTAGTGAGTCTCAAGCTGGCCTATTCGATCTGAATCCACAAGCCTCAACTTGCTTTTCTATATAGTTCTTAATGCACTGGCCGCAACAACTTGCCTTCGAGAGCAGTGCGTACTCTCGGTCCTCTTCTATTCAAGACTTCGTAGTAAAACTTACGGCCGCAGAAGAAAACTTTCGCCCACGCAACCCGGATGGCTCTGTCAAGACCGTAGACAGCCCTACGTTCGTAGAGGTGTGGGCCACCATGGAGAAACTCCTTGATACTGGGAAAGTCAAGTCAATTGGAGTTAGCAATTTCTCTATCAAGACGTGCGCGGGTTTCTCCTTTTGATAGACCACAAACAAGCTAACTCTCCCAATAGACTAGAGGTCCTACTTCAGACTGCTAAAGTCGTCCCAGCAGTGAACCAGATCGAGTAAGTCTGAATTATGTTCGGATCCGTCACCCATAGCGAACCTTAGTGCATAGGTTGCATCCCTACCTTTCTCAAGTTGAACTTGTTGAATACTGCAAGAAGAAGGGAATCGTAGTCACAGCGTACGCTCCAACCGGTGAGACTCCCTTCCAGGTCACCTCCTAACCCTAACCCCTGAGGTGAACAGGGTACGCTCAGGTAATGGGCGATGCCTTAATCGGCGAAATCGCAGCCAAACATGGCGTCTCTCCTGCTCAAGTTATCCTCGCCTGGCATGTCGCCCGGGGGACAACCGCGGTACCAAAGAGCACGAACGAAGGGAGGCAAAAAGAGAATTTGAATGTAAGGCCACCAACCCTGGAAAGCCAGGAGTCATGAGTAGGTCTAACATTTATCTCCTCCAGTTGCCCACGTTGTCCGCGGAGGATATCAAACAAATCGATGGATTGGACAAGGGTGAACGTCTGTGCAATAAACCGAACGATCAGGGTGTTGTGTGGGGTTGGACTGTTGAACAAATGGGGTGGTGAACAGGACAAATACATACCCGTATCTAATGTGTTACGTGTTGAGAACAACATTCAAAGGAATCCGACTTCTCGCCAATATGAGATCCAAGATCTAGCGTCCTCTTCACCTACCTGTCGTTCTACACCGCCCAGCGCAGGGGAAGCCTTCTGTGTCTCTGAAGTATCCAGCAACGGTATACCCATAGCCTCTCCATGCGCAGCGCTTGCGGCTTCCTCAATTGGCACACCACTCTTGAAGAACTCGAGTAACTTCAACGCTGGAACCTTTTCAAGTAGTTCTTGTTGCTTCTTCTTCCTGTCGGAGCGGGATGTGTTGCCGATGTCTTCCAACTTCTTCGCCCATTCAGCGTAGGGAACAAGAGGTAATGGCGGAGTGAATTGTGCGCCGATAGATTGGAAGAGCTGTTTCGCTGGGACGGGATGCGGATGAACGAGATGAGATACCAGATTTGGGAGGTCTGCATCTCTCAATTCTACGACAGTCCTCGCGGTCAGATCCAAAGGAATCCATGAACAAATCTGAAGCAGACGGTTGAACGATGAGACGACTTTCAAAAGGTGGATATAGAAAGTGCAGGGCTCACCCCTTTGTACTCAGGAAGACATCCCAAGACGACACTGGATTTGACGATAGCAGGTACCCAATCACCAGTATTCCAGTTACCATTTGGTCCACCCGCGACCTGTCCAAGCCGAATGACCACGGGCTTGAATGACGGACATTCTTTGGCAGCTGCGAACAAAATCTGCTCAGAGAGCCACTTTGATTCTGAGTATCCTTGTCCGAGAGCGATGGAGGCGTCGGGGAGTGGGACCTCAGGGATGGGCTTCTCTTTCAGGGAGTCTGGTAAATCTGCGGTCACATGCGATGAGGTACGGGGCGAATACAGTCAGTGATGTAATATACGCACTTCTGAACACGCCCACAGAGCTGATAAAGGTAACCTGTGCTGGTGGTCTGTCTTGAGGAACGCTCAGGGCGAGGTCAACCAACGCTCTCACACCGCCGATGCCAGACTCGAAGGAATGGAACGACAGGTTGAAATCAACTTTCCATGCTAAAGGGACATCGTAAGATGCATGATGCAAAAAGGACGTGGGGGACTCACCAATATGTATGATATGAGTGACACTCCTCGCAATCTCTTCCTCTACAACCTTATCGGAAACATCCAACCCGAAGGCAGTAACAGTTCCTTCTAGCAAGTGAACCTTGGCGGACGTCGCAAGTCCTTCATCATAACCGCGGTTTCGCAGGGCTGCTTTCTGACGCTTCAAAAGGGGCGAACCCTCTGAAGCGCGATTCACCGCGTATATCTTCTCGACAGTTGGATCCTCAGCGAGCTTCGCAAGTACACCCGATCCCAAAGATCCTGTCGTCCCCGTGACAAGGACAACGTCCTTCTTTGCCTGGAGAACAGAGCCATTTGTTGCACCGTTCGTCTCAGTAGTCCGGACAGGGAACTTCTGGGTGTACCTCGCCAGTGCGCTATTGATATCGTGCAACGTAGCTTCCAGGACGCTTGTTGAAGAAGCGGCAGATCCCGTGACTAGCCCATAGACATACTGAGTGAGAGAAGCAATACTTGAATGATCGTATACCAAGTTCTGTGGCACAGAGTTAATCGGTGGCTGCTTCTTCCTCAGTGCTCCAAGGATGGCATTACGAATCCAAGTAGCTTGTAAGCTGTCGCAGCCAAGGTCAAAGAAGTCATCCTCGAGCGAAGCATGCTTAGTCAAGACGCCATTGACGACGCTGGTGACAAAGGACGTGAGTAGAGTGAAGTCTTCCCAGTCACTCGGGGGTTCAGTTTGAGCGTTGTTGGCACTTTCCTCCACAGCAGTATAGACGTCGTTGATTTCTTGTTCATACATCTTGATGATGACCGGACGGCGGGGGTTCCCTTTTGGAGTGAACATGAATGGTTTCGCTGGATCGATTGTTATGATCATCTGGAGAACAAACCCTCAGAAGGAAGTTTGTACACGGTCGTTCGAGATCGCTAACCTCTTTGAAAACACGAGAATGGGTCGGCGCAAGGGCATTCATCTCCTCAACAGCTGGCCTGGCAGACGGGATGAGTCATGTCAATCATTGACAGGGAAAATCGGGGTTGCGTACCAGATAGCATTCCGATATTCTGCGAGCTTAACTTCATCCTTGGGATCAAAGATATGTCCAGGCGCAGGCTGTATAAGGACACCGTTCTGGAAACGACTCCGACCGAAGAAAAGGGCGTGATCGATGAGTGGGTGCTGGCATAGGATAAACTCTAGGAACGACAAAAAATTAGTTACCGCGTGTGAAGGCTGCATAGCATAGTTACCTAGAGGCCCAGGATTCGTCTATTCAAACCGAGAGATTTAGTAAACGATCGACAGCGCGTGGGATGTTCATATACCTTCTCTCCAGTAGAAAGCATGATCTGATCATCAGTTCGACCGAGAACCTTCCACCATCCATGTTTGGTAGGGTGAGGCACCAGAAGGTCGCCAGTGGCAAAGCTCTCCTTCCCTCGAACACGGGTATTCTTGAAGGGTAGATAATGGATATCGTTTTGCTAACAAAAAGTCGTATAGGATGAGTTGTGTATAGGTGATGGAGAGGGGGCTTACCATTGCGACCAGCTCAAAAGTTCCATCACCAAAGGGCACGAACTCTCCGTTGAAGATGGGATTGAACTTGACATATTCCCAATCCATCCCAGGTTTCTCTGATAGGGGAAGTCAGGGCACTGGTAGGGGATACTAGGGAATGGGAAGGACGAGGATCTCACCCCCAAGGATAGAGCACATGACGCCAACTTCAGTCCTATGAGAGGAGAATTGAGTATCGAAGGATCGAAAAGCTAGTCGGACGACTGACTGCCCATAGAGTGTATGTAAAGAAACGCCTTGTTGAGCCAAGGCGTTTCCAACATCCGAGTTCAGTGGACTACCACCAAATAGCTGTGCAAACGACCTCATAAGCCTGTCTGTAAGGGGCTTTAACACGCCCACCCACAACTCCTTCCATTTTCTTGAAGTGTTCTACTTTAACTGGATCCTTGGACCACAACTATGAATGATGAGTTTGCATAGGTTCCAACGAAGCGTCAAGCGATGAGAACCTCGTACCTCAACGAAAGAGGGGACTCCAAATGTAAAGTCGCACGAGAGATCCACAGTACCTTGAAAGATGCTCTCCGGATTGGGTACAGTGGCGGGGGACGCAGGTGCAAAAACAGCCCATATGGGACCTGAACCACTCTGCGAGACAAATTGACCATGAGTTCCCAAGCGACGAAAGGAAGGATGTTGGTGAGTACCGTCCAGGCTATGAAGTTCGTCCCGATCGCATGGAACATGGCTATGGAATGGGTGGAAACAACGCGACCACAAAGGTCGATCGAGCTGTACTCTGTTTAGCGGCAGGGTTATTTTTAGTTGGATAGACTCCAAGAAAAACCTTGCTCTACTTACGAGCAACCATCGCCGTATGGAACCAAGTCCTGTCATTTGCGGGGATGGGTTTGGGAAACGAGGAGGAGCCTAAGAACATCAACATCAACATCATGATGCGACGATGGAAATATTCACCGAGCGTACCAGATGAATGGAGGTAAAACCTCGTAAGAAGATCATCCCGTGTCCTTGGGGGGAGAGGGACGTGAGGTTCATTGGTGTACAACTGCTCAAACATCGGCACCTGGTCTACAACCGGAGGAGCAACGCCTTCATTCTGTTCTTTGAACAGGCTTAGGGATTCCTGGACAAGTTCTCTGATTGGGGCTTCACTAGTGACAAGTATGTGAGTCGGCTTCGTCCGACCGAGCAGGTGAGCTACGGCCGGCGCGGAATTCCTATGAGAGATAGGGAAGAAGGGGATTTCGGCGCGAATACAGCCGAGGAGAACAGTGAAAGAGGTAATCGTGTCTGGAATGATGGACACAACCACTTAGTGAAACGCTGGGGGAGGAGTACCGGGGATATTGACCGACCTGGGGTAGCGAGAAGGGCAATTAGAGGCCTATCAGCGGGTGGTGTTCCCTTCTCGCCCAATGTAATACCAGCCAGCTTCGCGACGATTCGACCAGCATTGTGAGCGGCAGGAACGACTTTGTCATACGCGAGAGTGACAATCTGGCCCGACTTGGGGTCGATGTACTTGAACAGGGGATGGGTCGGATTATTGACGTAGTGAAAATCGTAAACCTCTGGAACGGTCAAGGAACCGTCCATGGGGGGTGGCGTGTAATTCCACTTGGGATCCCAACCATGAGCGCGTTGCTCGGGGACAACATGAGCAAAAGGGCCTGGTGTAGCAGGTTGGGACATGTCTAGGTAGGTGAGAACCACTGGGACGCGTTCGCCTTCTTTAATATACTCAACGCCAGACTTGTGAAAGGGTCACGGCAAAGGTGGGTCAGCGTCGTCGCCGAAGACGTGAGAGGATCCAAATTCAAAACCCTGACTATCGGGGATTGATGCGAAGCCGTCCATTGTCCTGGTGAGCGTTGGAACCGCAGACATGAGAACATGACATATCAAAAACGAGACGTGTGTACTCACATGCCCAAAGAACACACGCTTCTCAACCATATTCTCAGCCTGCGCCATCGTGTTGCTCCTTGGGTAAAGCTAACATTGCTAAGCCATGCGAAGGGAACGCAGAGTGTCGAGAACGTAAAGCCTCGAGACGCGCACGGACAATAGTCAAAACAGATGACTCCAAGACGACTGTACCATCCAATTAACGCGATATCTTGTGTCGTAACGAGTCATTCTGTGGTGTTTAGACTTCTCAGATGGTCAAAGTCGGCTATAGAGTGGGCAAGTCCAGGATTTCCAACGGTGATTTCGAGACCTTTACATAGCCTTGCTACGGCGGTTGCTCCGAACAACCACCACAGGCAATGTTCCTCACAAGTAGCATGCTGTTTTGACTCAACGAATACCCTATCAAAACTTCGAGTTCTGTGAGTTGCAAGATGTTTGCAGAGGGAGACCCTTTCGTTTTGTCAGAGGTTTTCTCCTGGAAAATACAATTGGTGAGCGTACTAGGTTTTGTTAGGCACTTGAGCAGCAAATTGTGAGAGGTTTCGGAAGTGATCATCCCTTGCAAATCACTTGCAGCTGGTAGCACCCAGATGATAGAGGTCACCACCCGTTGTGCAGAGCACAGAAGAAGTCTACAGCGCATCCTGGCCAGGGTCGCTGTACTTACTTAGGGGCTTCTCGCTGGTATTTCCTAAGTTTCTTTTCGACCATCATGCCTTTCGGCGAAATCGTCTGTGGCTCCCCAGGCAGCGGGAAATCTACTTATTGCTTTGGAAAATATCAACTTCTTACTGCACTAAACCGTCCCATATCCATCGTCAACCTCGACCCAGCCAACGAAAACATCCCATACCCATGCGCGATCGACATATCTTCCTTGATCACGCTTCACGATGTCATGAGCAGACACTCGCTAGGTCCCAACGGGGGAATGCTCTACTGCATGGAATACCTCGAAGCGAACTTTGACTGGCTGGAAGAGAGGTTAAAAGAGCTGGGGGACGACGCGTATGTGGTCTTTGATCTACCAGGACAGGTAGAGTTGAGTACGAATCATGAGAGCGTGAAGAGAATCATACAGAGATTGACAAAAAGTGGATTTCGGGTAAGTTATGTTTGAAACCTTCGTTTGTGAGGATGTTGACTCGTCCCCCCAAGTAGCTAGCAGCAGTGCACCTGTGTGATGCCCACTATGTCACCGATGCGTCCAAGTACATATCGGTTCTCCTGCTTTCACTACGAACGATGTTACACCTCGAATTACCACACATAAATGTGCTCTCGAAAATCGACCTGATAACACAGTACGGCGATTTGGGTGCGTTTTGATTNCCCCCTCGCGCTGCCATCGTTTTACTGACATGCAGTCCGTTAGATTTCAACTTGGACTTTTACACCGAAGTCCAAGACCTCTCATACCTCGAAAACGCACTATCTTCATCCTCTCCCCGCTTCGCAGCTCTGAACATGGCCATCACCTCACTAATCGAGGACTACGGTCTGGTAGGATTCGAGACACTCGCAGTTGAGGTACGTTCCTTGATTTTCACGGCCGATACGATCAAAGACCACGTTCTAAGGATAAATCATCCATGCTCAACCTCTGCCGAGTAATTGACCGTGCCACAGGCTACATCTACGTTCCGCCACCCGCGTCCAAAGTCCCCGATGGAGTCGTAGATGAATCCTCTGCGCCGCCTTCGGCCCGTCCCAACACATACGCACTGTTCTCTAGTGCTGTCGGCGAGATGAAGGGCTTGAGAAGTGATGTGAGGGATGTCCAAGAGAGATGGGTGGATGCGAAAGAGGAATGGGATGCATTCGAAAAGAGGGAGTGGCGGCGCGAAGGTGAAAAGGTCAGAGAAATGGCGGGGAGCACCGGAGGAACAAGCACGAGCACTAGAAAACCCGGCGACGATGATGCGATGGACATTGAGTGATATCGAACTTTGTTATCGTATGCTTGGCTCGTGTCGCACAATATTGATGTAGTAAGTAAATCCTGCGTTCGACATCATGCTTGACCCTGCGCGCTTTGACTGACTGATGCCAATTGCTCGTGGCAGCAACGATGGAAAAGTTGTGTAGTACCAACATATAGTCTTTGCTCTCCACAATCGAATTGTAACGGAATGAGTTCAGCGTCCGGAAGTATGGTTGTTACTATAATATACAAATGATACACTACTTTCAAGAAGTCCTGTGAAGTGATTCAAGGCACTACAACTCGCCCTTCACCTTCTCGCCGCCCTTTTTAATCTTGTCGCCCGCTGCGTCTCTACCCTCTGACCACTTCTCCTCGCCATAGCGCTTCGCTTCGTCGTACTTGCCTGAAGCGTCATCGTAAGCGCTGTCAGCATACTTCTGTCCTTGATGATACTTCTCCGAAGAATAACCAGTGATAATCGAAGCAAGGGCGGCTAGTTTTTCTTCTGCTGTGGCGACGGCACCGTTGATAACTTCAAGAATATGTTTATAGACATTCTCTGCACGGTTGGTGCTCTGTACCCAATGAATGCGAGCTTCCTCTGAAAAACGAATGAGCACATGCAATTTACTAGCAAGTATATGGTAGTCTCACGAAGAAGACTGGGTCGACCACCGGGAAGGTATTCGTCATTGACTCCGCGTTCTCGGAGGTAGGCACGCAGCCTCGCGTCAGGCCATGTCAAATACTCTGCCGACCGAGCGCTGGCGTCCTTGTACTTGTCGTTGATCATAGTGACCAGTTCGTCGCGCTTGACCTGAGCGTCGGAGCGGAGGTAACCGTTCTTGATGAGCCAGTCTCGAATTTGGGTGTCTGACCATGCTGACCAAATGGTAGATCGAGCATTGGCGTAATTGTCTCTGTGGAGCCGCGTCAATGATGCAAGGATCGTGCAGTTCTCAAAAGATGACGCACTCAACAAGTTTCATCATCTTCTCGCGCTTAACCTGAGCGTCGCTCTTGATGATATCATTCTCTACGAGCCATGATTTCAGCTGCGAATCCGACCAGGTCGACCAAACGGAATCATTGACGTCATAGTAGTACTTGGACATCATGTCGACCAACGCGTCACGGTTCTGCGCATAATCGGACTTGACAATGTTGTGGTCGACCAGCCAACTGTGCTGATAGACGTAACCTTGAGTTCGCGCGATGAGCACATAGAAGAAAGGGACTCACAATAAATGACGTACTCCATGCTTGCCAGATTGGGTTGGCAACCTTGGAGTAAGCGTCTCTCATCATGACCAACATCTCATCTCGGCTTTTCTGCGCCTTCGTCTTGATCAGACCCTTCTCTTCCAGATAGGTGCGCAGTTGATTATCGTCCCAAGTCGAGTATACGTAGTCCGTCGAATCATCGAGAACTCGGTTGGCCTGCTTCGTAGCCTGGGCCGCAATACTGCTCAAGCTCTTAGAGGCCTGATACGCCGTGTCGCCGTAGACAGCGGTGCTAGCCGACGCGCTAGCCATGGAGGAAAGGGACGACGCGGTATCGGTGTACGCTCTATACTTCTGCTTCGCGAGCAATACCAACTGCTCCCGAGGTCCAGAAGGTGAGACGACGCCTTGTTCAAGCAGAAACTCTCTCAGCTTGGACTCGTCCCATTTTTCAAAAGCCGTCTCTTGGATGTCTGCGAAAGCACGTTGGGCAGAAGCGTAATTGTCTTGGGTCCAGGCGGAAGCAGTATTCCAGTTAGATTTGACGAGTAGCTCAAGTTCGTCGCGACTGTAAGTGGACGCAGGGATGTCAACGTGATGCTCCTGGAGCCATTTGCGAAGTTCTTTAGTCGACCAATTGCTATATTCAGGTTGTTCGTTCGAGAACCACGAAGCTTGCGCAGTGGCGACGGAAAGAGCAGCGACTAGAAATATTGTAGGTCTCATTGTGGTGGGTGCGATGTGGAGGGGGAAGAGGTGGCAGAGGGGTGGTCACTTTATATGTGGTGTTGAGGAGGAGGAGGAGTGACGAGGGTGACGTCATAACGCAAACGTGACGGTCGTCATTCGGTGGTGTGGCTTGGGGGTCCAATTCGGCTAAGACAGTAATAAAGGCAACTTTCAAGTTTCGAGCGCCTGCTCTGCCAAGTTCCAGCGTCGGTGCGCGCTGACATGTATTGACATCTGAGTCACGATGCATGTGCTTAGATATCGGGCTATTGATGAGCGCAGTTGGGGAACCAATAAATTATCTACTCTACAACATCAAGTACATTGCATAGTCCTCAATGGAAGAAACGAAGTAACAACGAAGTAAAACCCAGTGAAACCTATCTCAAGTTTTTACACATCCGAGAAGTCAGTGCCTTCGGAACGCGATCCTTGAGCCTTCGGCGCAGCCCCAGCTTGGAAATTGATGTCGCTCATAACGGTTCCCTTATAACTGGTACCACTGTTCATGCCCCTTTCGCCAGCCTCCTTCAGATGAACGAGGAGACGGGCCCCGAGAACAACCAGAATACTCGGACTTCCTATGATGCCGAGGATGACTTTTGATGCAACACGCGGATCGGAGGTAGTATTTGAGATGATCATGCCAACATTGCAGAAAATAGCCCTATAAGGAAGAGATCAGCAGGATCTTTTCGTAAGTAAGACCGGGGAACATACACTGCGAAGTACGCGGCTTGATCAACGACGAGAACCTTGACGAGATTGAAGCCGGTGATGCCTTGGGAAAGGTTCCAGAATTCGCTGGCCTTGTAGAGCGCCATGACGAGAAGAAGGCACTCAAAGAACAACGGGATTCCCCATGCAAGGATGAAGAACGCCGGCTGAACGCCTCTGATGGAATTGCACACTGTGAAACCATTTCCAAGATCCCCAATAGCAGCTGGAAAAAGCTGAGGTTGAGACGGATGACCGAAAGCAGGTAGGTGTGACGCTTACTTCCGTTGAACCATTGCACGTAGAAGAGGATAGCAAACATTGCAGCCACTTCGACGGCAAAAATTGCGTGCAATATAATCTTGACAACTCGACCTGGAGGTGGGTTGAGTCTATGAACGAAGAGAAAGACAACAAATCGCACTGTTTCCAAACAGCGCCAACACGCGCATAATTAGAATGTCTAAATGCGACGATACACAGGTAAGCTCCAGCGTTGATTATACATACTGAGTGGCTCACAATCAATCAAATTTATCGTGATCCAGTCTGTAAGAGATGAAATTAGGATGCAAATTTCAAACGAACGCGCCCAACAACGTACTCGATGCGACGGCCGTGTACAAGGTAGCCTGACACCTGAAGCAGGGCGGTTAACTCGATGGCTGCGGGTTAGCGACGGGCACAGCAGCTTACAACTTGATATTGACATGGTAGGTGTTGACTAGGGCAACGTCAGTATAAGCACTGAAATGACGGTACGTGGGGAATACATACACCAGATGTACACAATGGCCGAGGCGATACCAAGGTACCGGTTCTAAAAGAACCACGGGGCTAAGTTACGGATTACAGATACAAAGGGGGACAAGCTTACGGCGAAGTAGATCAAACTGACAAACTTCCGGGGATTGCTCTAGACATCCGGAAAAATGCACATGAGTAAAAGAAGTCCCGACGATGGAGGAAGGGTAAGAAGGCATACCCAAAAGTATTTGACCTAGACCGAAGCATCAGAATGCGAATTACGGGCGACTGAAGGGTTGTAAAGCCGCACCTCTTTGTCAAGCGTAGTCACTGCCGAGAACAGAAGGATTTTAGAGATTAAAATCCCCAACGGCATGTAACGAAGGGGGCTTACAGGCATCATATATGAGCAACGTTAGCAGTGAGAATTGAAAGTATTCTGCGAAGCGTAGCTGGCCGAAGATGATAGGTGCCAGAGAGGGATCGATGGTGTGGACAATAGCACGAGCGGACAACATCGTTGCTTGAGTAGAGGCAAGGAGGGGCAAGCTGTCAAGGGGATCTCAAAGACGTCCGAGTGCCCCAGCGGTGGTGAAACTGCGGAGGAGAGATGACCTTACTTATATGCTCAAGTTCCTCTCCCCTGGTCAAACGAAAGCCAATTCATCCATGTCGTAAAGCGCTATCTTATCTTCAGACATCCGAACGAGATGAAGAAGGGTGAGGATTTGATTGCACCGCCCGCGCCTCCCTGATTGATGTGCTGATGGGTGATAGTAATCCTTGAAGGAAGTAAGTTTTCGTGCGCTTCACTGCGAACAGTTAGGAGAACTTGCAGAGAAGATGGCTCCCAGAGACACCGAACACAGCCTGGTAAACGAGCCCCAGAAGGCAGGATTCGTGCAGAAACTTAGAACCGTTGGATATCGATGGTCTTGAGGTGTTACGTGAGAGCGGTGAAGCGCCAGTCCGCTCATGAACGATTCGAGCTTGGACGGGCATTTAGGCAAAGAAAAGGGTATCGTGGTGAGGTCGGAGACAACACATGTTGGATTGCGGAATATGATTGGCGTAGAACATCGAGAGAGTGAGAGTGTCGAATTCAACCGACTTTGATCGGATCTCGCGGACTCATCGGTCCTCCTTCTTTCCATCTTCGCAGCGGCATTTCTCGTTTAAATAATATCCAGCCGTGTCCTGAAACCCTTCATCAAACTTTAAGATTGACTGTCAACTTCGCACCGTGAACTGTCCCAAGCTCTTAAATAAATAACATAACGGCGCTTTGAAACATGACATGGCTGTCCTCCTTGGGTGCCGCCGTTGAGTAAGGTCATGCGACGCATTCATCAATCAAAACAGAGACGTAAGTCATGCTGTGGAGAGGATAAGTGACATAGGCACAGAACTAAACAGGAAACAAGTACGAGCTTCTGGATACTCATGTTGCATCCCCTCTTCTCAGCCTGTTAAACTTGGGTAGCATCTCCCTGAGATACTCAACATGCTTCTTCCTCAAGTCCGCTTCTTGAACCTTGCCTCGTCCGCTCCAAACACGTCTCTGAGCATCCGGTCCGTATATTGTGGTAAAGTCGTCTAGAATTTCGTCTTCTGAAGGGGCGACAAGACATCCCGCGCCTATAACGCAGTGCGAAGAGAGTCGGACGGTATGGTGAACGCGAGCGCGGGTAGAAACTGTATTGAAATTCCCGATGCTAGGGCATTCCACACCTAAACAACAGTTAGCATCGCGACGTTCGTTTGGAACAAAGCTCCTTGACTCCTACTCACGACAGCCTATCTCGAAGAGGTTGTCATCGCCTATTCGCATGACCTGTTTCCGACTGTGGAAATGACCAGTCAACAACGCGTACGAATTCGATAAAGCAGACCACCAAACCGGTTGACGATAATGGCGCTTTCCTCAATGATGCATCCGTTCCCAATGACAATGGGCCCTCCTATAGCAAATATGGTTGCTTTTGGATGGACAATGGTCCCTAGAGAGGGAGAGTCCTGTCTTTAGACCTAAGCACACAACAGTCGGACCACCCACCTGCCCCAATTGTGATGTCCCCCTTCAGGTCAACGTCTTGGCATACAACAGCCTTCGAGTGAATGGTAAACTTATCGCGTCTGGGAAGCCCCGTATAAGGAGTTCGGCGAATACATAGATGTAGATGTCACTGACATTGGCGCCATCTAGACAAAACCAAGGAAACGTGGTAGGCAAGGCCAAACACCTGGACCACAGAGGCAATAGGCTGGTAACCAACCTGCCTATGAGGAAATCTTTTCGACGCTTGGGCGGAGATTTGCCGATAGGCAGGCTGGGGAATTCGGTTAAGCGCCCTCTATGGGGCGCGACGAGATGCTCGCGTGGCTTTGATCGAGTCGGATAAGTAGTTATCTTCGCTGATGTAACGAATGCTAAGGGGGTTAGCTGGAAAGGAGCGAAAGGGGTTTAGCTCTCAGATACAGAAAGTTCAATGTCATTTCCTTTCCTTTCCCCTAAGCATATGAGAGAAGTAGCCAAGAACTCCAGAAAAATCAGAAGAATCAATTGATAGGACTTCTGAGACCATCCAAGTCTTTTTCCTAGAGAATGGTAACATGGTTCCAATTCTAATTCCTACTATGAGTTCTATTGGAGGCAAAGACGATCTTTGATCTCTGAAGACGCCAACCGTCGCTGCTTTAGATATACTATCATAGATCAAAAACTCACAAAGGGCTGTAGAGAGAGGAGAAAGCGATGGATTGTGACCGGAAGTGAGTCCAAGCCGAAATCGAATATTGAATCAGAGTATTTACATAATCACTGCTAGAGATTTCATTGGCTGACACTTTCGATCAAAGCCACGCGAGCATCTCGTCGCGCCCCATAGAGGGCGCTTAACCGAATTCCCCAGCCTGCCTATCGGCAAATCTCCGCCCAAGCGTCGAAAAGATTTCCTCATAGGCAGGTTGGTTACCAGCCTACTCGCCTCTGCTGGACGAAGCCATATCACTCCGATCCCCAATGTCAACCACTCTCTTCTCGCTCTTCGAGTTTCTCATCCAGCCACAGGTATGGAACCTTGGCAGCTTCGACATTCCTCCTCTCCCACCTGCGTACTCTATTATATATGCAACCCGTTACTATATCCTTTCCTTGACCCAGACATTGTCGTTCTCGTCGAAAGCTCAAATGAGATTCACCGAGTGCATCCTCCTCATCGTCTGTTGCAACCAGCGCATATATGGTGTGTATATACACTATCCACCGTATCTGAGTACGAAACATCGTACGTACTGGGTCTCGGGCAATTGGACATGCTAGAACGGTCCGTGGAGCTATGGAAGGAGGTATGGATACAACGTATGCAGTTCGTTGTCCGAAAGATAGAGGTACCGGTAGGTATGTAGAGTTCGCAAGTCTCGAGAAAGCGGTAGTCCAGTTCATGTGTGGTGTAAAGAATGGGTCCGGAAGGGACAACGTCCATAGAATGTAAAGAGATAGGTAGAATTATGTAAGTGAAGAGAGCGTTTCAAACAGGCTGAAGACCAATGATATACGTGACGTTCGAGGCCAGCAAACATATGACCATACTAAAGGACGACAGTTCCAAACCACCTACTGCTAGCGACAGGAGGCTGGTGCTACGAGGAAAGACGACTGGAGCGTGTAGAAAACGCGAACGACGTCTTCGAAGAATAAAGGTCACGTTCAGCGAAAGATGACGACCCAAAGTAAAGACGAGCTTCCTGTCGTTGCGACGAACCCAAACCACTCAATAATCGACGACCCAAGGTAAATGTAATCGTTGACTTCGAGGTCGAGTCCGAATGGTTGGGGGAATATGACTACATCATGAGCGTATGGAGCCAGTCAACCAGCGTGAACACGACTCCAACCAGGTATCGTGCGATTGGATGACATCTGACGGCGATGAGGTGTAAAGTCGATGAGGTCGTTGTCATGAGAAGAGAAGGGAAGGAAGAATCTGTAGTCCCATGTTTTGAAACCCAAGCATGCTCCGTAGCTTTCTTCGTCATGCATCTCATCCCGCTCCAGTCTACTCTATACACACACCCATACCCTACCCTCCTACCAGCATCCATCCTTTCCGAACGGATGGTGCCCATACGCAGCGAAATCGTCCCTGAAACGGGGGTGTACACGGATAGCAGCGAAAGCTACCGAGGACGAAGAAGCCATCTTCGACATCGACGGCTCGTGTGGTGCTCTGGATTGACGTGGACAATGGGAGGGATACGGGAGCTGGTAGTACACCTTGGTCCCTCTTCGTAGCGTCAACATTGGACGTGAGGAGGGACAGAGCGTATCAACAATCCTCGTATTAGGACCAGAACCAGTAATGGCGCAACTCGACGCCGATTCCGGGTGGTTGGTGGCTAGTTCCAGTCTAGTGGCAAGCTAACAACGCGGAGGTAGGGGGGTACTCGAGGTACCAACAGATGACTAAACGTTCAAACGTCAGAAATGAAATCGCCAAAACGGAGGTTGATGGGCATGAGGTCAAAAGACTGCGGACAAGGCTTGTCAACAAGGCGGACAAGGCTTGTCAACAAGGATGTCGACGGTGTAAGGTGGGGGAGGTAGCGGATACTGTTGTACGCGGGTATCCAAGGCCTGTTGCTCGATCTCGAGCTTGTACTCTGATTGCTTCCTATGAACCTGCCCATGTTGCCTCCCATACGGTCTCAGATCGTTGACCACGAAGCACCCTCCTCGCAAACGAGCTAGACAGCCACCGTAGGATGACGGTGATCAACATCGAGTCTGCTGACCGTGCCCACACATAGCCGTGAACTTGGGTATAGGGATCCGTCCTGAACGTTGATGGACAGATCAACATGGAAGACGGTATGTTCAGTCCTCTGGTTGAATGAGGGCGATGGGACGAGGGTAGGTAATCGTTTCTCCGGCTCTAGGACTCGGGTTGAGGTATGAAGAGGAGGTAGGAGTGTGTCGTGATGTCTGGTGGCGGAGTAGAACTTGTACGCGCGTCCTTAGGCGCCCAAAATTGAAAAAAGAGGAGCGGTACAGAGGTGGATCGCGGACGATGACCAAAGCTAGTGGCTGTGTGGCGGCTGAAGGTGGAGAGGGAGAGGGAGACCGTGTTCTTTGATTTGGTCGGGGCGGGGTGGCTCTCCTTGGGGTTCCAATGGACGTGGTCACGAAGGAGAAGATATCCCAGAAGGAGGTCATCGACGGCTGAACGTTGTTGAGGCTGGGTAGTCGTGGTAGCGCCGCGTTCGAGTGTCGAAGCTTCATCGAGACCAATCCACCTCCAACGACCCTTCCTCCGACTTGAACTTGTAGTTCCTCAAAAGCCTGCCCAAAAACCTGTCATCCTCCAATCCAAGACGCGTATGAAATGCTCATCACGAAGCAGTTCTGGTAGCCAGCATGGATGCGAGAGCTGTTTCGAAAAGTTTTCGTAGAGAATCTCTGAGAGGAGGCAGCTCATAAGCCGGAGATTGAGAAGGAGGTAGGATTGATCACACACCATGGCTTGGACGGTGATGGTTCACGCCCGTGCATTCGCTCCGCATCCAAACCGACCTCCCATAGCGAAACGAATTCAATCTAGGACCGTACGGAAGCCTGGCAGTAAGTCGAACCGCAACACATGAAACCGACATCGAGGGGAGTAGTAGGTTCTTCTGATCGTCTTGAGTATCGTAGCGAGCGAGGTGGGCATGCCTTCGTGTATTGCAAGACTTGACGACCGTTCGAATGGGGAGAAGAAAGAGGACACGAGCATCAGGTGCTGCGGATGGACCTACTGCACATGTCGAGTGACACAATTTCCGGTTGCAGCGTCTACACGGAGAGGTGGACGATGGCGGTGCTGATTACTGATGAACACAGGACGGAATGGGAGCCGAGTCCACTGGTTAGCCAACTCGTCGTCGAAGACACTTCGTGACTTCAGCCAATTCGACCAGGCGCATTCGAGAACGCCGGGGGAGCTGAGGGTTTGGTTGACAGTGTTCGTGTTCGTAGGTGCACCGTGTTCCAATCTTCAATCTTCTTCATGAACTCCCCACACGCCGTCCACTGCTCAGCACCTCCACTAACTCGAACCACCCGAAAAACTTGCCCTAAACCTTCCAACCTCCGAACTCCATATGCGAGACGAAGTAGTCTGAGCGGAGGGTTCCTGTGACTAGCGTATACACGTAACGCTGCAAGTATGGGGTCCCGAGGTAGAATGAGACGATGTCTAAAAGAAGAAAAGAAAGCGAGCTCCGTGTCAGCCAGGAAAACGAGAAAAAGGTAGGAAAATTCACGCACCATAACAAGGATACGGCCATCGATGGATTCGGAGGACCATAAGGTTGAGTTTGAGAGGACGAGAGAGTGATGAGATGAACATAGGGAAGGACTTTCGAAGGGTTAGGGATATNGGGGGATGGAGACGGTACGGAGAAAGGATCATCGGATGTGTTGCTTGGCAACAGCCTCGGCCGAGATGGCCGATTTTCTCCTTTCTCCTTTCTCCTTTCTGCACCAATCCTACACGCTCGCTTTTACTCTGCACTTTCCAAAGTCATGCTTAGTGACCTTTCTACCATAGATGCGACTCATAGTCTTGCCCTCCAGCGATTTTATAACCCTATTTTGGCGTGATATGGCTGCCAGCCTATAAATTCGAGCCAAAAAAAAATACGACTTGTGCTCACACCCATCGTCTGCTTGATATGTATGTTGTCTGGATGCTAACACTACTGCCATCTGGGGGGGTCGAAGCTGGAGCTTACCACGGTCTCAGCGCGGTACTACTTCAAGAGAATCCGGCGGCTGCATATTTCCCGAGAGAAAATATCCTCCGTTCATCCGCTCTTTCTATCGCGCTCTAATCTTCTTCTCTCAGCTTCTCATGTACATGGATCATCGTCGATACCAATCCATGGTCTCCCAAATCGCACCTAACCTCTCATACAATCCGCACCGGGAGCCCTCAAACGGAACAGTGCTTTCTGGCCGTTTAACTGGCACCTTCCATTCCACTTGCCCTGTGGGTATGCGATGCATACCACGCTTACGAGGCCGAAGGTAGTTTCTGAGAAAGTATGTACTTAGTCCCTATGCAAGTTGAAAAGTTACGGGTCCGGAATGAAATGAAGGCCCGTTTCTTACGCCTCCGGGTTTGCACGGGCGCTTGTCTTAAGTGCCATCACATCGCCACCTGTCAAGCGCGCTTCTTTATTTCATTACTCCACTTTAATTTGCCAGGGAAAATCCCCCCAGTCCTGGGCCTGAACCTTGAGCAGCGTCGACTATCGTTCCTGGTTTCTATAGTGACTTCCACAGTGCCTCATGCCCGCCCCCTGNCCCCCCCCCCTCGGGTTCCCTTCCCTTTGTTGTTTCTCGGATATTTCGATGTGCCGACCGGGTGTAAACACAACGGTCAACTTAGCTTTGCCAAGATGGACTTTCCTTCGTACTCATGCAGTATCCGCCTTTTACGTCCTAGTCTACGTTGAAACCTTCTTCTCTCCCTAATATCCCAAGCAATTCCGTTTAAGAAATGTACGCTACCTGCAAACGATACGTGTACATGTCACGGTTGTAATAGAAAGAAAATGCGGGAGAACGTCAATGTCAATAACTGCTCCTAGATTACTTTCCAGCTGTCAGCTAAACGGAGGACGGAGGATTGATAGTACCGAGCCAGAAGTTAGGAAACTTTGTTCATGAAAAGTATACTGCACATGTGTTTCGAAAGGCTAATCACTGAATGATTCCGCGAGTTTTTAAAAAGGTTGAAGGTATACTCATCCAAGACACATACTCTGCTTTGACCTCATGAGCACCAGCAAACAACCCAACCGGTGGATTTTCCGTTTGGGTGAGTTGATTTCTCTTTGTCTTTGGATGATCAGGTTGACATGACACATCCGTTGACTTAGCGCGAGGCGACGCGGATGTCGCGGATGAAGAGACTGAATACGAGTTCGCTGCAAGTGACACCTTGTCAATGAATGACCTAAAATACAAGAACGCCTTGTTTAGAGTTGGATGGCGGGATCTCCTCAAGGGGAAAGACCTTGTGGCAGGTACGTAAAATGACACCCTCATCCGTGTCCTTATCGACCAATCCCGTCTAGTGGAAAAAACCATTTGGCCTACCTGGAAGACACCTGTCATGCAGATTGATACCTACAACGTCTATCTCTACGTTGCCCTTCTCGATTCTGGAAGATTGCGCCTGGTTGGAGGGGTGGGCTATGAAAGAGGGACTACACGTCCGTATCATGTATTGGATGTTGTTCTAAGGGACCTTAACGAGGACAACGAGGTGGAATTCTTGATTTGTGCCTGAAAGGGCTCTTCCCGCAGGAACGTTGATATGTAATTACATGAATCTTGTAGGGGCGCGATAGCCAAGAGTACGTCTACGCCAGATGAAATGATTGCAAATTAGGCTATGACGAGGGGGATGGTCGCTTCGAGTGAAGGAGATCTAGATCAATGACCGTGCCACAAAAAAATCTAGAGACTAAGTCTGGTCTAAGTACTTGCGTTCTAGGCTATGTGAATGGTTCTTTCCACTTCCATGGGCTCTGAAGATGTCTCGCCTTCTTTCTTATCCTTTTTGAGTGAAGTCTTACGGCCGTATGGTTGTCGACGCTTCAATTTTGTGGTCTGTACTTCTTTTACGTGGATGTTTGCAGCGGCTCTGGCCATGAACGCGTTCTAAAATATGCTGAGAGATGAACTGCGTCAGAATTATAGGCACTTACCGTAGTCATGGATCCATTGATCAAGCCAATGCTTTGAAGGATAAGCTTGACCTTGTACTTGTCGTTCACAGGGAAACATGTCATAGAAACTTGAATCTCCACGATGTCTCCGACGTGGAAGATGATAGGCTGCGCATCATTGAACCTGTTACGCGGGAGAAGTCAGTCGGTTGGTGTATCATCGTAAATGCAATTCCAACTTACTCCCACTCGCCATTCTCCGCGGTAGTGAGTAAATGATACGTCACTTGGTTGTCTTCGGTATGGACAAATTTCTGTGGATCAACTTTGGAAAATAATCCGTGTGGATCGATGTCAGCTCTGACTGGCACAATGCCAACATCCTGCGCATATTGTGTCCTTGTGAAAAAACGGTTGTTAGCCGTCACCGATAGATGTTCATCGCCGTTTGCATCCACGTAACTACCCAGGAAGTCTGCCGTTTCTTCGAGTGTTCCTTCGGGAGTGAACCGTTTGAACATAGCGTGGAGAATCCGCAAGTTTGCAACTGCTGTCTGGAACGGCGTGGAGTGCAACCCCGTGATCGTAATTCCTTGACGCAGAGTCTTGAGTCGGTTTTCCATCGTGCTACAAATGTCAGCTTGCCTGGTCACTGTTGCACCCTTAGATTACTCACCTGGTACCTTTGGGGAATGGCGGCAATACAGATCCGCTGATGATGCCCTGGATACAGATCGTCGCCTCCCCCATCTCCTCGGACGTTGTTCCTCGGGCAAGAATATACTCTCTGTTACCTTGTGGAACGATACTGTATCCACCAGAGATAAACGTGTCCTATTCCTTCGTCTCAGTAACATAGCAGACAGTCCTTGAGAGAACGCACCGGTTTCATGAAATAAACACAGGTATCTGCATGGTCTGTCTCCTTCTGGATTACGGCGTCCAGCGTTTTGACTGGTTCAATGAGTTAGTGTTTCTGTCTCGGAAAATTCCTGCTTACCTGCTTGGTTATTGTCGTAGAACTTATCCATCTGGCGTTAAGTGACTTGAGTGAAGCACTAGACCGGCATAGCGCCTTTTATCCATCCCTCGTCGCTCTGATCTGGTCCCATGCTGACTGTCTTTCCTATCCTAACATCCGAGGGGATTCAAGGTAACGTTCCTGTTTCTAGCTTCGTCGCTTGACGATCAAAAGCAAGAAANCCCCCCTTCATCCTTTCCTTCAATCGTGGTTTGAGCTGTGTGCTTCCCCGTCTGTAACTCTGGGCTATGCACATTTACGTGTCTTTGTCGTGGATCTCCTCAATGCTACTCAAGTCCCTCTAGTTGTTGTCCGTCGAAGATCAGTCGCGTCCCTTTTCTTACGTGTCTCTGTCAGGTCTCGATACTTCCGTACGCAACACGCGNTTTTTCGTGCTCTGTCACTGAGAAAACCAGAGTCCTCACCAACCACAGCCATTGGTTGCCGTGTACAGCGTTCCTATAAATTGCTCTTGGACTTCATGCTCATCTCTACCGTCTCAGCATTTTATACTCTCTCGTGTCTTCGCCGTTCTTACCAAGTTCAACAATCATCGATATGCGTACTCGCTCTAGGTATACCCTTAATCTCGTTGTTCACCCAGTGGTTCTGACTCCTTCACACTTACAGCTCTACCCGTTCAATGGCCAACGACGTGGAACGTGATGCGTTGTAGGTGTCATGAAGACTTCGCTACCATCCGATTCAACGGCTCATCCTTACATTTTTGCAGACCTCCTACTCCCAAGACTCCGAAGCGAAACCGTGTAACCCCACGACGCTCCGATAAAAAAGATGCCGGGTACGAACAAATGTCAACAAATTCTTATGTTTCTCCTCATATGTTCTTTAGGGAAGTCAAGAAACGCGCCGCGTCGGACGGCAAGTCGGCGTCAGGGCAAGATGTTCCTTTGGAGGAATTAGTGTTGGTATCTTCGCCTTTCCTTTTTACTCCTTTAACGATCTATGCTTCAGGCTTCAATACCCCGATCCCGACTCGATCGAGTCCGATGGAAGCCCTTCTCCTCGTAGAAGGGTAGCCAAGAAAGCCTCCCCAAGGACTTATGCGGAGGTTGTGAGCGATTCTGAGGAAGACAAGTACGTTGTCTGTAATATTGCGCCTTACTAAAGATTCTGACGTCTCTAGGTCAACGCCTCAATCCGTTCAAAAGCAGGTAGAGACCAGCGTGAAGACCCCATCCAAGAAGGCGGTGCTTCCTAAGGGGGGAAAGTAAGTTACTCCGTCACCTTTTGATATTTTCCTAAGTCTGTCCTCCGCAGGAGCACCGGTCTCGATAGTCCCAAGACTACTGGCAAGAAGACTGGGCCCAAGAATTCGCCCAAAAAAGCTGGTCTTTCTAGTCAGGAAAAGTGAGTCACTGTGCTTATTCAACCCTTTCAGTTCTAACTCCATCTTCCCTAGGTCCGCAACGAGTCGTGCTAAGGCATCCAAGGCTAAAACCCCTACCAAGGTCACAGTCGATGCTGTCGTCTCTACGTGAGCGNTTTTTTTCCTTTTCTTCTTGTTTCTCTGGTCTGACACTTGGGCTTTTAGTTCTTCTCCTCGTCTGGAAATCGAGGAGCCAATCNAAAAAAGAAAAGGGTGCTCATCGCACCCCAGCTAACAAGGGGACCGGTAAACAATTGACTAAGAAACCTTCCCTTGTCCAGGACACTGAGTCCGACATGGAGAAAGAGTTCCCCCTCTTATCCCAGCAAAGTAAGAGTGGAACGGCGACTCCATCCAAAAAACAATCGGCAAAGAAACCTTCCACACCGGCCTTCATCGAGTCCTCTGATATTGAGGATGTAACTCCAAAGGCATCTGGATCTTCTTCGACGAAGAAGAAACCTTCTACTAAGGCTACTTCTTCAACCACCGCCAAGCCGTCAACACCAAGTAAGCTTAAGACGCCCAAGACACCCGCTCGGTCTTCGACATCGGCTTCTCATGCTGCGTCTAGTGCTGAGTCTGGTGAAGATTCTCCTACACCCAAAAGACGTAAGACCACTAAACCTTCCCTCGACTCTGGTGTGCCTCCATTACCAAGGAAGGCAGTTATGCGGGAGGTGGCGTTCGCCTTGCCTCCAGTGGAGGAGGCCATTCCTTCCAAGGCGCGAAAAACTCGTGTCCCGACGCCTTCGGTGAAGAAACAGATCCCTCCTTCCAAAGGTTCCCCTGTCCCACCCTTACCGAAGCGCCATCCAAAACGACCGTAAGGGTTTCCTTAATTTTAGGCTAACAATTGCTGACTGCAAATCAGGGTCTCACCTGAAGACGATGTTTTTACGGCTGGTTCGTCCCAGCCAAGGGACAAGTCCCCCAGAAAGAAGTCAGTATTTGTTTGTACCCTAGTACTCATACATGGCTGAGCTTCGTTTAGAACAAAAATATCTTCCTCGTCGCCTCTGTCCCCTAATCCCATTCCCTCATCGCAACCCTACCTCCGCGATATTTATCGTAATCTTCCACCACTATTGAAACCCTTGATCAGTGCTCGAATCAGTCTCCCCACTGACATCATTTGGAAGTGAGTAATATTGCATTGTTGTCCTTATTCTTGAACTGTTGCTGAATCCCCGCACCGTTAGATATACTGACCTCAAGGGGAAAATTGACAATCCTATGGCTCCTACGGCGTTATTACCAGAGTTCGCTCACGTCTTCAAACATTTGCAGACAGACTACGGCCATTTGTGAGTTAAACTCTCTGGCGTCACTGACTTGAGCTCACCAGACATTAGAGCTTTGTATGAGGCCGTCACCATGGAGGGCTCCGGCGTTTTTGTCAACCCGGTGACAGGTAATCCCAGTCTCGTCACCCTGGATGCAGATCCCAAGTCGCGTATTGCCAAGATCGTTCATCGTCGAAACTTTGGTTCTGGTCCTCCCGTTGTCTTCCTCCTCCCTGGAGTCGTGAAGGCTTGCGATCTCACTGAAAAGGTGCCAGTCACTGGTGGTTCACCTTACGCGGTAAAACGTATATCCGTTTGGCCATTCAGAGAAACCTGGCAGATGGTTACCTCTTATCTTGGTGCTGTGTTTGGCAGAGACCTACTCTTTGCTTACATCTACGAAAATGCTGTGACGTTCTCCACCAGGTTGGAGAACTCTTCAAAAGGTACGTTATACTCAGTTGACTTCTATCTTGTGCTGACGTTCTCCCCATCACAAGATGATTCCCCCCAAAAGGGCAAAGGTCGTGTTTGGCCGTCGAAGGACAAGTACCCTCCCAGCCGTTCGGCATCCGATGCTGGTAAGCTTAAATTCACTCTGTCGATTTGTTGATTAAATAAGTCTCATTCTTCTAGTCCCAATCTACGATGCCCGTCCTAAGCCTGGTGGCTACTCTGGCTTTGAATGGCGCGACACCGATTGGGAGAATCTTGACGAAAACGTTCCTCTGTACAAGAACTCTCAAACCCAGGGTAATATACCCAACGACAATGGTGAAGAGTACTATGCGGTTCAAGTCGGTTTCACCGTTAGTACCTACGTGCCAACCAAGAAAGCGGAGGAGCATCCGGATGCCAATCCAGGTCCAAAGGTTGACTTCCTAATTTCCTTCAACATTATGTTTGCTCTCGTACTTGGTAAAGCCCGGTCCAACAGTCCTCTCTCACCCGAAGGGTTAGATATAAGTCAGCTCTCTCATCATGACTTTGCGGCTATCCGCAAGGACCTGTTTCCACACGCCGACTCTCCTATCCCCAGGGGAATAACTATTCGTTCGGTTTCTAGGTATTCCAGCGGCGATGGGGATATCGGCGATGGGTCTGAAGGTGTTGAAGAAGTGGTCGCTGAGGCTGGTGCTGAAGAGGGTGACGATGAAGCGGATGAAGAGGTGGACGAGGCGTTGGAAGAGGGAGAACAGGTTGAGGATGAAGAGGGGGAAGAGGTTGAGGAGGAAGATGAACTTGACAGCGACTAGATTCACTTCTTTACTTCTTGACGTTTCGTGTTGGACTTAGACTTTTTTTTTAATTCGCTCTCATGATTCATTTATTATCTGTCAATTTCTTCTATTTATATGGGTGAACGGAAAACATGCTAACGGCGAACAAAAGTACAACTTGCGATCAAGCTAATAGGCAAAGGGATGAAAGGTTAAAGTAAAACCACTGAGCGGAATCAACCAAAATAAGGCGCTGATCTTGGGGTAGTGGGAACAGACAAGGATGGATGCGACCAATCTTCCCCATGGCTGCTAGGTTATGAGACAGATCCTCGCCAATGATGAGAACGCGTTGACCAACAACCAGACGACTGGACTCTTGGAAGGGACGCAAGTAGTTGATACGAAATGGTTGATTTGTACTTCCATCAATGAAAATGTTGACAGAAGGGTTCTCTTCGCGTATGGGAAATTCCAACGATAGGGTGGCGCTGAGGCCCTCATACCTGCCCTTGTAGAAGGGGGTCTGCACCACGTTTCCCTGCTTCAGTGACTCCTTGGTACCATAGATGACGACATACACGGGTGTATCCGTTGGGAGATGTGTCAGCCAATGTGCTGCCGATGAACATACGTCAATCGATAAATAATGTCTCGGATTTTCGTACTCACGTCCATGTTGAACAGGAAGTTCATCTTCTCCCGGTGCGGTACTTGTCCATGCCGGGTCAACTGGAGTGTCAGAACGAAGGGGAGGAGACTTGGTACGGGATCTAGGTGGTGGAATATTTGGAGGAATGAGAATATTTCGAGGCAATTGCGCCGCGGTTAGTATTGGTAGTCGGGAGCTGTGGTCAAGAATTGATAAGGTTGAGCGAGAAATTAACTCAGATGCTCACTATTTTTCCAGTAGATATCCGGGGTCTAGCTGGGTCGTAAACGATGTGATGTTCTGTCCTACATTCACCTCAAAAACCAGGCCTTCGTTGCTTCCAGGTAGAGTAGACGGGTGTTTGTATGAATGCCCTACAATGTAACCGAGTCGACCCTTCAATTCTGGGTGCTTGACGATGAAAACCTCGAGTCCTCGATACTGATCTACTTCTTGAATCTTCTTGGAAGATATTGTCTTTACGCTTTTCGCCAGTGGCTTCGCGATCTCAGAGTGTCGTAATTGAGTTTGGGGGATGGCGAGCTGTTATACAACACGATGAATAATCACAACCGGTGGAGGAGAATGCAGAACGTACGTGTTTACCTGACAATTCAGGATGTGAATGTATATAGACCATAACTGTGGTCAACTCGTTTGCGATGACGTATCCATGGGTCCCAACATACTGTCCATATGTAATTCTCACCGAGTCACCGATGTCAAAGTGGTGCATGAGCTCCCATGTTCGAACCTCGACCTGCTGAAGGTCGACGGTGGAGGGCGTGACCACGATGTGGGAATCATCCACCCATTGCGACATGGTGCCTTTGAGCCTATTATAAGGTCCATCGAGAATCGTGACGGATGCAGCAGGGTCTGTAGAAGGCTGGTACGTCGTAAAATGGGTGGGTACCTCAAAGGAGGGTAATTGGGTGCGAGTTTCAACGACTGCGACCGTGTTGTGGACTTCTGTGACTCGCCCCAACAGTCCTTTGAACACCCCTCGGATTATCTTGACGATATCGTCAGGTTGGATAGATAACCCAGTCTCCCGAAAACGTAGGAGGGCCTTCGTGAATGATGAACTCTTTGGGTGCATATCATCATCCCCAGAATTGGTGCGTTTGAACAATGGAGAAGTTTCAAATAGACTGATTTCACGAAGAGTCGGGTTTATAAACGTTCTCTGGACGTTGTGGGGACTAAGGTAGAGGAGTTCCAGTCCTTCTATGTGTTTGCTGTCATTGAGCGCTGGGGCTACAGTATCGCTACTGATACCACCCACACGTCGGAGTGATGGGGCACTGCGGGGTGTACGTTGCTTATGGAGCCTTCGAGGGCGAGGTACAACAAGTACCTCTATGAGTCCGGATTGTTTCAATTCTGTGACAAACCCCAGGTCGAACCTATAACGGCTACGGTCTCGAATACGGATGAAAGAGGAAGGAGAAGGGATGGGCCAAGACCCACGAGAATGAGTGAGAAGGGGGATACGGTTGTCGATGGAGATGAGCTCAATCAGCGATTTTGGTTGTTTTCGTCGTAAACGGATATTAGGGTAATCAGAAAGAAGATGGAGGCAAGCAGAATATGTTCCTTCTATGTAGACGTAACCAGGAAAAGAAGGGCGGTGAAATATGCAGGCGACTGAGCTGCCTATTCGGATACAGGTATTGAAGAGCGAAAAAACAGTTTCCTCCTCCTCCCCATGCTAATAAAAGATGGGTAAGTAGTCCCCGGATCATTTGAAACGAGACTCACGCGGACGCGGACTCGCCAGATATCAGGATCGTAGACAGAAGGCATGGAGAGTATAGCCTCCTCCCAGTCACTATCCAGATGCGAGGCATCGACAATCTGTCCGTCATGATGTACGTTGGCCGCGCGATGACTCTGACGATGCCTCTGAAGGATATGAGAGACCCTCTCTTCTGCATCATCCACGCTGGCTTGGTGGTCGTTCAAAAGATTGCGAGGTCGCCCATCTTCTAGAGAGTCTTCTTCGGGCTCGAAAAGATCTTAAGCCACAATGAATTACGTGGTGATATGATATATACATTAATAACGCACCGTTACTCCCCTTTTCCAATCTGGTATCCTCCCAATCGTCCCCGACGTCTAACCCAACCGGCTCTCAAACAGTCTCCAAAGAAATTCGGAACTCGTCTTTTGAAACGGTCATGAGAATGGAAGATCTCGAGGAGAACTGGGTCACGTACCTTCATCCAAATCGTGCCCCAAGTCGAGCTCATCCTCATCCTCATTGGTTGAGTTCACTCCGGCCTCGACATCGAGGAATTGCTGGATCTAGTACGTCCAATGAGTGAGGTAGTACTACGAGGCAATCCTTGGCACTCACAGACTTAAACGAAACGTAGTTGCTCATAGATGATGGTGGTAGGGAACAGGGAGGAAGGGTATGACGGAATCACATGGGCACGAAGGTCTATTCCGTCACTCGGGAATTTCCGAGATATCTTATCTTTCTAGATCTTATCATTTCGCTTTACGCACCGAGATCTCCGAATGACGTAAGTATCTTCATCTTATCTCCAGCTCGACAATCTCATCTTATCACCTTCTTATCTTATCACTCGGCAGTTCCCGAGTGGTGACCGATATTAGCAGCTCCGGCAATCAATCGGCTTTCTTTCCTCCCTTTCCCTTCCTCCATGTACCCTTCCTCTCCTTCGTCGCTCTTTGCCGTCCTACACTCTCAAAATTATTCTAGATCGCGCGAATATATCATGTACGTCACACTACCGTTGTCGGATACCTTATCGCTTCTGATCTTACGTCATCTTAGACCACTGATCCTTATCGCCATCTGATGGTTTCTCCCCACCACCTTCTCCACCAGTGAACTAAGCCGTATCGGCCTCGCCTCATCTCCCTTCTCTTGCGAGGATGATTGAATCCCTCGTCATCCGACAACGTCTGGCGTTAACAGAAACGAGTTTGGGAATCAAAGGTGAGTCATTCTCTTCAATGTTACTCGCTTCTCAAGCGCGCCACCAACCACCTCCGCTTTGGTTTTGTACTGTGCAGATTTCGGCGGCACCGCGGAGGCTATGAGTTTCAACGTTGGGCATGGGTTCAGGCTTGGTATTTCCCGGTATGTCCTAACCCATTTCTTCTCACTTCCGATGCTATGTCTACTTTAAAGGTACTCACATCGCTTCTCGACCGCGCCACCAACCACCTCCGCTTAGGTGGTGGTGTTGTGCGTCATCAAGGCTCCATCTTACGTGCTCCGTCCTCGACCATGCCACTTTGGGCCTTCGATGTGGCGAGGACGTTCGTTCCGTAACTCCACCAACTTTGTCAAGATTCCTTGCTCGTCGCCTACTGTTCCCCATGTATGGACATTGTTCCTCGAAATTTAGGCTCAAATTGTGCGCCAGTCTGATCTTAATCTACGTCTCCCATATCCTCCCATGTTCCACTGCTCCCTTCTTCTTTTTTGTTTGTTATACTATTGTATCTGGTGTATAGAAATGCGCATGTACTTCGTGCTTTACAATGAATTATATTCCAACCCTTTCCTCCCTGCTGCGTGATTACTCCCTATCCATTAATCTTGATCTTGAGAGTGGCTCCGTTGTGCTAACGTCGTAGTAGATGATGCTACGCGTTGGGATGACCTCCGATAGTTGACACCTTGCATGGTAAGTACCTAGCGTCATTCATGAGCGACTTAGTTTATCTACACGGCGGCGTCCAATGCTACTTTAGCGCGACAGTCTTCTTGGTACTCTTACGTTGGGTAGATAAGAGACGTCAAGTTTCCTTCTTCTTCCACCCACACTGGATAGTCGAACAGCTTTGTTCGCTCTCTTGCCCCTCGCTAGCATTGCGAAGTGAGAGTCCAGTTCTTCCCCTCTCTTGCAGGTCGCATCACCCTGCTGGCCTCGTACTGCTAGCATTGCGTCGAGTGCCCATCTTCTCCTTCCTACCTTCCTTGGGCTTGTTGGATTAAGCTGTAGACAGCGCACGCTGCTCAGTTTGTTGCCTATACACTAGCATTGTGTGCGGCAATCTATCAAGTGCCTCATCTCTCTTGGATTGAACTGCTTGCAGCGCACGCTGCCCAGCTCATTGCCTTTGCACTAGCATTGTGTACGGCTGTCCATCGTGTAACCTCTATATCATGCCCAAGCGTCGTGCTCCGAAACCGGTTCGTGTTCCTTTCTTTCTGTTCAAAAATGTGTGACTTACCAATGGCGGTAGGGGGACGTCGAACCGTTGGATAACGGCGTCTCTCATCCCACATATGACCCTTCCACTAAGGGCCTTGCTCCGCCAGTTGTAGAAAAGCGGACGTTTTCTTTCTACGTCCGGCGAGGGAAGAAATGGTTGAAGTCCACCCCCCGCTATCGCCTCAAGAAAACTTTCGATTTCCTGATGAACAGGGGCGGGAGGCGGAACGATCCTGATACAATCGAAGCCATGACGCAGGTAATCGAAGACATGCACGATTGGCCGGCAGACCCATACTCTGCTGTGTACCAGAGTGCTGAGGGACGACCCTTGCTATGTGTATTTGGCCAAACGGCTCCACCTGAGGTAACTTCGTTCATTTCCACGATTTCGACTGACGCTAAACTTACTTCTTAGATGGGTGAACTCCATGATGCAGAAGAAGGGACTGGTGTCGCGGGAGGCTCTTACTATGTAAGTCGCGCTCTCTGATAAAGCTACTACTTGTGTTTGATTATTCGCCCTTAGGAGTATACTGTTGGTCGCGAAGGTCATCCTGGGCGAACCGTTGATGTTGCTCCCCGGGACGTTGAGTATGATCCTACCATCCACGTGAGTCCCTTGCTAGAGCTTCTGAGTATTTGTCCTCTGATAGCCCTTAGCACGACGGTTTTCTTCCCGATGAGGTGGAGCTTGCATACGAACTCGCCCAGGAACTACACGCCGAGATGCAACCCGTTCTCAATGAACGCGACGTTCGACACTTGGATGATCAAGGCCCTACACACGAATATACGGTTATGGACGACAATGGTGTTGAAATCAAACACTGTGAGAGAAGAGGAACTACGCATCTGGTACACGGATGGCATGGTCCAGGACAAACAGTGTGTTCTCCGTCCTTTCTCATCTTTCTTTGACTGACCTACTTATCATTCACCAGCACGAACCGTTGGTAACCTCGGCGGATATGATGGGACGCCATGGAGCCCTTCGGTTTGGAGAGGTCATACGCCACTTTGCCTTGAGCGCGGCCAATGCACTACGACTCAAAGCATACTTCAAGATTACCTTCCCCGAATATTATGCCCTTTATCAAGAGGCGTTTGAGGCTGGCGTTTGGATGCGCGTTGACCCAGGTCCTTGGCTCGGTAAAGCTATCGTTTACAAATTACAGGTCACACCCCACGTTGACGGCCAAGACGATGGTCCCACTGCCTGCTACCCTACTGGTTACTTTGCTGGCGGCGAGGCTTATTTCCCAGATTTGGGCATTAAACTTGCGTACGTCTGCTCAACCTTGAATACTTTCGTGCTTATGATTTAATTTACTCTGTTTTCCTTCCAGCTACCGTCCTCAAGACATCATCATCTTCCTCTCCGGTCACCTCTATCATGCTGTTGGCACTTGGGTCTCTACTGTGTCCCCTCGTCAGTCGGATAACCTTGCCCCCGGTCGTGTGGGTCATGTCCACTTCTTTCATCGCAGCGCCTTGCAGCTTCTCAAAGGGAAACCCTCCGGCTGGTCGGCAAGGACCTGCGGTGGAAAGTACATGGACACGGCTTTTGAACTTCCCTATGAGGAAGATAGCGACATCGACGATGAATCCGCGTCGGTTGAGGAACCTCCACGTAAGAAACGTCGAACAGTGGATACTTAGAAATGTGCCTGTATTGCAACGTAAATAATTGTACGTAACATTATTGAACTACAATATACGATTCTACTCCCTTCCTTCCGTCCTCTTGAGTCTTTCTTTACTTGCGTATAAATATGATGTAGGTGATGGCAGCGGAACTTCCACCATCTCTTCTGTCCATGGCTGTTCTTTCTACATGTCGTTCTCCCTTCCTCGACTTTATTGGTCGTGGCCATGACGTCCACTGGATGATGTTGGGTCTTCTCAATCTCCCCGAGTTACAGAACTACCGAAACACCTCGCGCCTTCTACGCTCCCTGTAAGGACCTGACCTGTCCTGCTGGGGAGAGCCAGTACCCAAGGATGGGGCAAAGCAAGAGGAAGATGGATGAGAAGCGGCCGAACCGGTGCGAGAAATGATAGAGTAAATAGATATATACTAGCAGCAAGTGAAATCAGACGGATCGAAGAAGAGATCGGATAGATATAGGTGAAACAGCGAAATAGAGGTACAAGGAGGAGAAGGGGACCGAAACAAAGGGAAAAGAGGGGCGAATGGACTGAGCGGTGGTATACGATAGTAGAGTAGATGGATATGAAGAGGACACAAGTGAAACGAAGAGGATAGGTGGAGCGAAGGGGGAGATATAGAGGGACCGACGAAATGGGGTACAAGGGGGAGAATGGACCGAAGCGGAAGGAAGCGGTCCGTCCAGGCGGCGAGCGGCGGTACTCGATGGTAGAATAGGTATATAGAAAGATGGTACAAGTAGAGCGAAGAGGATAAATGGAGTGAAGGGGGAGATACGAGCAG
>JAPEVF010001019.1:0-15334 GCA_029747585.1 Pleurotus djamor | reverse complement strand
TTTGCAATGGTCCGATGATGGACAACTCCTTTTCGCGACCAAATCGGCCGTGTATATCTTGGTATTTTTTTACCACTCCATCCGTCGTTGCAGAAAACAAGTATTGATGTTCCTCCCTTATCACTGTGTAGACACCTCAGCCTGGTCTCGTTCGATCCAACAAGATTGGGTTCCTCAAGGAGCGCGACGAGTAAACGTCATGTTGACGCGTTGTAAGCAGATGATGGTGATATGTACCAGTAAAGCCTTCGTCCGCAACATCGCAGGTTCAACTCTTGTTGGCAAACTTGCGGCCGAGTTGGGAGATCGCGGTTGGGCTACTGCCTCAAAGCTAAAGTTTTGATGGATGCATGGCTAGTTATGCCCTACCTATACTGCGTGAGATACGACGAGAGTATACCGTTTGTACACCGTAGACTCTATGATCCTCTTATATTACTCGGTTCATTGTGCTTGCATTGTGCTGTGTCGGTGATGTGTCGTTGATAAGCGCCCGCGTTTCAACCTGTACCACGCCCTATCGCAATCCTCGAACACGCCGTCTCTGAGTTCTTCATCCTCTACCGACGCGGAAGCCAATCATTGTGCTGACCAGCATCTACTCCTGTCCAACTTCGCTATGTCTAACTCCCAATCCAAACCAAAAAAGAAAGAATCCAAGCCCAGGAAGCTCCCGCTGTATCAAAACCTTCTCGACAACCCCGACGATCTGGGTGAAATACTCTACGACGTCCGACTGCCAGCTGACATCACCGAGGTCGTCCTTCCTCCCTTTACCGCCCCTCAACCTGTCGGCATCTCCGCCACCTTCTCTGCTACCGGTGAGATCACTGCTCTCGCGCTTGTCGCGAAGATCTTGAAGGGGAAGCCGGAGAGGGAGGGGAAGTGGGGTTGCCTCGTTGTTGATTTTAGTGATGTATCTCGCGATGGTGATCGGCTACGTACTCCCCAGTTTGATGAAGGTATCCGCCTTCTCCAGACCGTTCTCGCTCGCAATATCAACGCCATATACGCCTTTGACATGGCTCCAATCGCTTTATCGCTTTACGCCGACCTCCACCTCCACGTCTCAAACGGAGTAGACATCCAATCCGCATTTCCCAAGATCATTACCCGCAGTCCCCTTGCAATCCTACAGGACCTTGCTGGTGACCAAATCACTGTCCACTCCGACAATGTTCAACAAGTCTTTGACTTGGAATCTCCCAGCTCTAATACACTCCAGCAATCTCCCAATAATCTCCATAATGACTTGATCATGCGAGCATGGGCTGCCCGTATAGTTCCTGACTTGGATACCTCCCTTGGTATCTTTGAGAAGGCGAAAAGGATGAACTTCAACAAGCTTTCGGATTACGTGTGTCTATTCCATTTTCCAAGCTAATGGTTAGTAGTTACTGAGAACCTTCCCTCTTAGGCCCTAGACCTCCTTGCTAAGGTTCAAAAAGATGCTCTTTGCCTTGAGCAACAGGCTCCCCTCTCTACTAGTCACCAATTCCAAAATAGCATCAACTCCAACGGGAGGTATGTTGCTGTTGCATCAGACTACAAGCACAAGTTTCACAGATCTCAAGTAAGCAATTCCGCCTTCTGGCTTTTGTTTGTTATTCTATTGACCTATTTGGTTTTTAAGAGCATTCAAATGGCTGTCAAGTCAGATCATGGGGATGAATATATTCTCCCTGGTTCAACTGGAGGTGTTACTGGGCGATCTGCTCAGATTAACACCTCTGAACACCTTTCAGGTACCCATGTGACTGCTATTACTTCACTTGGACGAGGCACCCCCACCAATGCCCAGCGCCAGCGTGCTCAAACTGTGAGAACTGTTCTCCAGGGTGAAGCCACTGAGGATAGCTTTTTCAACAATCCCTTTATACAAAATATTTTCCTGCACCCAGAATCTCTTGTCTGGCCAGTGGAGTGGCATGCAACCAATACTTCACTGTATCATGGTTCAGATCTCTCTGGATTCAACATGAATGCTTCCCAAAATGCTGCTATTCATGCTATGCTTTCACCTAACTCCAATCATCACTTGGTGCTTATTCAAGGGCCTCCTGGGACTGGCAAGACTAGTGTTATTGCCAATTTTGCCATAGCTGCTCAGAATCAGCAGCTTCATGGCATTTGGCTTGTTGCTCAGTCAAATATGGCAGTCAAGAATATTGCAGAGAAGCTAGTCAGTTATCAGTATACTGATTTCCGCCTCTTGGTATCTAAGGATTTCCGCTTTGAATGGTATGTAATCCTTTTTAAACATATGTGCTGTTTATTCTAATATGATTCATAGGCATGACCATTTGTACAGGAAATTGGAGCCTTATATTATTCAATCAGATGAATTCAAGGAGTATTTGGTTCCCAAACTCAAAGGTGCTAGGCTTATTCTATGCACTTTGAGCATGCTTGCAAATGCACAAATCATCAAGTTTACTTCAATAGTCCCTTTGAAGGTATTGGTGGTAGATGAGGCTAGTCAAATTGAGATTGGAGATTATATTTATGCAATTTCCAAGTTTTCCTCTTTGAGGAAAATATGCTTTATTGGTGATAATAAGCAATGTGAGTGTTTTGAATTACAAGCTTCAGATCCAACTAATCTTCTATAGTGCCACCCTATGGCTATGATGACAACCCAAAGTTGCAAAGCATTTTTGAGGTTGATCATCTAAACCAGAATTCTATTCTGCTGAATATCCAGTGTAAGTTCATCTGGTTTTACTGTCAGTTTAAAGCTCATCCTCATAGACCGCATGCCTCCTCAATTTGGAGACTTCATATCAAATGTAATTTATGAAGGCCAGCTCAATTCCAATCCCCTTCATTGTATACAAGCATCTACCCCTGCTTGTGCTCTTGTGCATGTGGATGGCCAAGAAAAATTTATAAATAAAAGTTATCAGGTATTTTCAAGTCTTAATATAATAATCTTCTTATTTATTATCTTTCTAGAATGATACAGAAGCTAAGATAGCTATTGCATTGGCAACTCAGCTCCAGGAAAAGGACTGGAGGTATAGGGTTGTGGTACCCTATGAAGGACAGAGGGGCCTTATTGAAAAGAAGATGAAAGAAGAAGGGCTGAATTGGGAGGATAAATGTTTCAATGTTGATTCTTTCCAAGGTAATTTTTTATTCCATTTTAAATTAAGATATTAATATCTTTGATCACAGGCAATGAGGATGATTATATTATCATCACATTGGTCCGCACAACAGAACTCGGCTTTTTGAAGAGCCTTAGAAGAACCAATGTTATGCTTACAAGATTCAAGCGCAAGATGTTCATTATAACCAATAAAGTTTTCTTAGACAAGGCAGGTGCAGAGTCACTGGTTGGGAAACTGGCTGAATATTTTGGAGAGTCTGCATGGCTTTCTACAGATAGCATAGAGAAGGGTATCATTTAGATAGGCTTAGTATGCTATCAATTACTTGAACTTGTTCAAGGANTTTTTTTTTTTTTTTCTTTTTTTTTTAAATCTCGTTTAGCGTCGTCCGGGGTTTCCCCCATGTCGACGTCCACTTATCTACGGTACCTACGAAACCTGTATATAGGAGCTAAATATACGGGCCCCAATGCCCCTTCTTGACCCAGGATCCTTGCGCCCAGCAGACGGAAAGGACACAAAGCCTCGTTCCCTCTGCTGTCCGACAACGGAAACTGTCGTTGCTTGGACTCCTGTAACTGGAATTGGTATGCCGGCCGGGCAGGTACAAGTTGTCGCACCGATGGCAGTAAGCCTCCGCTGTCATGTGCCCGTCCTGTTAAGGAGGCGAGCGGGTGGCTACCAGGTCAAGGAAGTTGAGGTGGATGTAAAAGGTGTACCTGTAAGAGGAAGAAGAGTGGTTAGTAGTCTCCCTCCGACCGCTGCACGTTCCTCCCCCCTCCTCGAAATGATCACACGCTGCCGCGAGCAGATGTGGTGGAATAGTGTATTCCATTTGGACAGATTGTCAGACCCTCTTCCCGCCCCGTCTTCCCCGAGCTTTCTTCTTCTCCCCGTCTCTGGCCCTCTTCTTCTCCTTCCCCTTCAGCACTCCTGGCGCCATCACCTCCTTGTCCAAGTTGCCGTGCGTGTGCAGAAACCTCTTTGTGTGTCCCACGAAGTCAATAGTCGCTTTCATTCCCTCCGGATCCGCGAGTAGAGTCGTTAACGGTAGATCATCGTTTCCTATCCTGCCTGCCAGTGCCCGTCGTTCCCTGATATATGCTGGGCACTCTTTCAAAAAGTGAAAGACAGTTTCTCTTTTTCTCGGGCAGTGAGGGCACCATGGGGTTTCGACCTTTCCAATACGGTGGAGGTAGAGGTTGAGGGGAATATGCCCTGTTCGGAGTTGTGTGATGATGCTGACTCGGTTCTTCCTCCAGTCGCCAACTTGCTTGATGAATTTGTCCTCCGTGAGATTCTTGTCGATGCGGTCCAAGCTTGCTTTTCTGGTGGAGTTCGACCATGTGTGCGCGCTTCGCTCCTTTCTCCTCTGCTTGGCTGCTTGTCTCCAGGCGGATTTGCTCTGTGGTAGGACTACATGTTTAGCGATGAGTTTTGGCATTTCGTCGGGCGGCCTCTCTCTCCCTTCTGCGGCTTCCTTTGCCAGCTCGTCCGCTCTTTCGTTTCCTTTGACGTCGTCGTGGCTCGAGATCCAGTGTAACGAAATCGAGAGGTTCTGTCCATCTCTTCTGGCCGACTCCTTGGCCTCAGTTAGCGCCGTCTCAACCTCATCGAGGATGTACTGTCCAGGGCCCTTCTTTCCCGTTTGGAGTCTCTGGATAACCGATTTGTTGTCCATGAAGATCGCAATGTCCCCTGATAGTCGCTCCCTTCTGATTTCATCCGCTGCGAGTAGGAGACCGATGGCTTCTGCGTCAAATGTGGTGTATCCCGTCAGCGGACCGAGTGCAACGCTGTTGGCATTTACTTCCTTGTTGTTCGCCCGATACCTCACCATAGCCCCTGCTGCATTACCAACGAAGCCTGAGCCGTCAACATAGAGTCGATGATCTGCTTGAGTCCGCTTTTCGCTCTTCTTTGAGTCCTCTCTTGTCTTCGGTATCACTATACCAATGGGGCAGTTGTCGTCCACCTTCCTGGATGAGATTGGCCTGATCGCTTCCATAAATTGCACTGGTATCTGGAAGAGCCTAATCAGTAGGACAATGTTTGGGATGTGGCGCACCATGTTTGTCTTGTTCGCCTCAAGCAGTATCCGTGTTACTGGGTGTTCTCCGGTTGAGGCTGCTACTCTTATGGCATTACGACGACAGATGTATTCCAGAGTGGCCTCTAGGGGGGGGAAGTCCTGCATGCATATTAGCAACATCTGTGGCAGTGGTACGCATAGCACCTGAGATGGATATAGCCGCCGATCTCTGGACCCTCTCGAGCAGCTGCAGCGCCTTCACCGATCCTCTCCGGTTCTTCGCTCCTTCCTTCAAGTATGGTGGTGTGTACCAAACGTCGAGTGCATAGGTCATCTTCGGTATCGCTACCGCTAGGTAGAGACGTCGCAGTAGTGCTGGACTTACTCCCCCATTGGTTCTTCCCAGACGTCGAAGGGCGTTGACCCATTTGGTGGCCTTTTCCACTGCGGCTGCCGTTTGTTGATGCCACCTCAGGTTCTCGTCGAGGGTAACTCCTAGTAGCTTGTACGATTTCTCCCGTTTGATGCTTGTTCCATTCAGTATCAGCTTTGGGTGTCGCACTTTTTCAGTTGGGGAGAAGTCCATCATCCGGAGTTTGGAGGTCTCGAATCTTGAATTGTGGGTTCTTGACCAGTCGTAGCCCCCATTTGGTCGAACCATCATACTGCGCAGCAGGCTGTGAGCGTCGGTGAAGTCGTCCGCTACCGCGATAAAGGAGGCGTCATCCACATAGGCTATTGCGTCTTCCCCAATTTGCTGGTATGGTATGTCGAGGAGGTCGGCGTTGTAGAATAGGTAGAGTATCATGGAGATAGGGTCTCCCTGACCTATCCCATTGTCTATATCGATCCAGTCTGAGGTGTAGTCATCGAATACCATGGTAGTCTGTCTGCCTGTCAGTAGGTTCTTGACAAACCGTACAATGTCTGCCGGGATCCCCCTCTTTTGAAGGTTGACAATCAGCTGAGATGTAACAGCGTTCGGGAACGCCGCCTCTATGTCAAGGAAGAGTACTGACACCACTTTCCCTTTCCTCCAAGCGTCCTTGATCTTGGTGGTGAGATAATGGAGTGCATCGCTGGTTGATCTTCCAGGTCGTCCCCCAAAGTGGTTGTCCGGCAAGATCTTTGAAGATTCGCAGATGTGGATTATGTCTTCGGTGATGAGTGCAGTCATGACTTTTCCCAGCGTGTTCAGTAGCGCTACCGGTCTCCATGCTTTGGCAACATCATATCTTGGCTTTCCCGGTTTCTTGAGCACGATTGTGGTCCAACGTCTCCACGCCTTGGGGTAGTAGTTGGATTCGAAGATAGCCCTATATAGAGGTGTCAGCCTGGGGACTAGACAGCTCACACACCTCATGAGAACAATGTTGGGAATTCCATCAGGTCCTGGGACTTTGAAGGGTTTCAGACTTCCTATGGTGCGAGCGACTCGTTCCGGAGTGATCCTGACTTTGTAGTCGACCTCGGGTTGTCTTGATCTGGGGATGGAGGGTTCGAAATCATTTGGCTTNGGGGGGGAAAAACATCTTGGCCAGTCTATTACCCTTGTCCTCGTTTGACGTAGCCGTGTACTTCGTTCCGTCCGCTGCTTCGAATGTGAGGGAGGGGACCCTTGAGCTAGCACCGTCCATCGCGGAGTTGCTTAGATACTTATTCGCATTCCAGATTGACTCCGGGTCAAGTTCCTCTAGGAAATTTTCCCAGTGAGCGCGTTTCGTATCCTTTAGAGTGTTGCGGTACTTAGCTTCAGCGCGTCGGAGTTCCTCATGCACTGGGTGCGATGTGTTGTCCCTTGCCCTGTAAGCTTGACTCTTGAGTGTCTGTCTTGCTTTCCTGAGCTGCTCGAGCTCATCGTTCCACCATCGTCTGGTGTGGGGGCACGTGCTGACGTCCTTGACTACCTCGTTGATCGTGATCTGGATCCAGTTTGTTATGCTTTCCACCTCGCCATCAATGTCCTCTGGGGTGGGCGGGGCCGCGGGTGGGAGTTTTGTTTGAGGCTCTGTGTTGTGAAGCTTTTCCAGGAACTCCTTCCACTCAACTTTCCGGAAGTTTTTGTTCGTGCGCTCCGAGCTGATTGTAGCGCTTAGGTCGATGGTGGTGTCGATGGGGTAATGATCGGCCCCTGGGAGTGTATCTCCTGGATTTGTTTCGCAGATGAGTACCCTATCAGCCAGTTCCTCGGATACAAAGACATTGTCCACCCTAATGTGCGACTTCCAGGCTTTGTGTCGGAGAGTTGGAACTCCCTTCTCTAGGGCCATTTCCATTCCGAAGTCGCCAATCATGTCCACCAGCGGTTGAGCTAGCCGTCGTGCTTGAGCTGTAAAGAGTCTGAAGTCTTCATTATTGTCCCAGAGTTGGTGATGCCGATTGAAGTCGCCAGCCCACATAAGCATTGGATCCAGTTCGCTCTCGTTTAGCTTCTCGGACTCTTCCCTGATCAAGTCCAGTGCGTGGTTGTGTTGACAGTCATTGTACACGTTGAAGATGTACAGGGGGCCCGCGTTGCAGGTGACTTTGATGGCCGTGACGTCTCCTGTGTCGGGTATGGCGATCTGCTCGTAGTCGTCGGTATTAATCCTGTTATTGACCATAATCAGCGATCTGCACACTTGTCCTTGACTTAACTTGGATGGGTAGAAGAGTTTCCATTTGCGATTCGCCCTGGAGAGACCTTGAAAGTCGATGTACGGCTCTTGGATCAGAATGATGTCGAGATCCTCGTGGAGGTTGCTGTTGATGAGTGTGAGTGCGGCGTCTCGAGACTTGTCCATGTTCATCTGCCTGATACGAAGCGATTCTGTGGTAGCCCTGTTCATTTCCATTGGTCGGGGTTGAGTCTCACAGGGGGATCCAGCACCATGCTGTCAGCAACATGTTCGAGGGGAGGGTGGCCATGGCCTAGAAGCTTTCTTATGTCTTTATCTGCGCTTCTGCTTGGTTTGCTAGCCGCGACTCTCCAGTTTACGTCTCCGAGAGTGGAGACGTATGATCGGCCTGCGTAGAAGGGCGTAGTGCGGTGYGTCCAGGGTTCGTCTGTTGGGAAATACGGTAGTCGATTGATCTCGTGTCGCTTGTCGAGTTCTTGCTGGAGCTTGACTCTCGTAGGGCAGTTCCTTTCCCAGCTGGCGTGACCCTTCGCCTGGCATGCCACGCAGCGGTGCTCTTCCTTGTTGTCCTTGTRTGGACAGGAGCTTGTGTCGTCTGGGTGCTGGATTCCACATGTGGAGCAGAGACTTATCCTGCTCTTGCAGTTCCCTTTCATGTGACCATATTCCTGACATTTGAGGCAGCGTGTCGGTTCGATTTTCGCTTTCACGCACTGGTGACTTTCCCTTTCTAGCAGTAAGCCATGGCGGAGTAGGTGGTTGGCGTCATTTGCCCGAGTCATGGTGATTGCGACGTGCCCTACGGTCTGTCCCTCCGCGCGCCTCCCTGGGGGTTTCATCCACTTGATGTCCTGGATCGCTCCCCTCGCTATCTTGTTCTGGTCCTCAATTGTCCTGAGGAACTCGCTGCTTTCTAACGGAGCATCGAGGGGGAATTTAAATCCCTTAATCCGATATGACTTCGAACGAATCTGCACTGGGCCGAATTCCTTAGCAAAGTTTGCTGCATTCTCTGGTACTTCGAACCAAGCGCGAGCCTCCCTAGTACTGGTTTCCACTAAGTATCCCCCTTTCTCAAGCCGTYCCCCCCCCGACAAACTCCCACTCTTCCTTTCCCCCTGCCTTGCTCCACGCCTCCTTCATCCTCTTCAGAAGGTTGCTTGTGTTTTCCCCTTCCTTGAGGAGACTTGCACCTTGCTTCGGGTCGATGATAAGTCTTTTGGAGTCCCTTTCCCAAAAGCGGCTGGGCCCCGCCTGGACCTTGCTGCCTTGTGCTGGGCTGATGTTGGGGGCTCCCGCTGCAGTGACCTTCGCGTACGATCTCGTGGTTTCTGCCGCCGCCGCCGTATCGTTCGCCGCCACCTTCAGTGTGTCGGTGCATGTGTCGATTGTCTTCTCCATTCTGCCCATAACCTTCCTCGCGTCCCCGACCACCTCCTCCGCCGTCTTCTCCAGCTTCTCTTTGGCACTCGCGAAGATCTCCCTCGTTGCCTCTCTCATGCTCGTGACCAACTTGTCCTCCCTCTCCTTCTCCAGGAGTGTCAAGGTGATGATGCTCAGGGCCTCAATCACTTCGGCCACGATGGCCAGCCTCTCGGATTTCGCTTCGATGCAACAGTGGGTGATGATGGTGAATAGGGCCGCCAGCTCCCTCGCGTCACTGATATTCGACTTGTGGGAAATGTTGTTTCTCTTCAGGGTGTTGTACGCGTCTTCGAGTGATCTCGGTAGTCGATCCCTGCCCCCGGCTGGCGTAGTTGGTGGGTGCTCTGTGGTTTCGATTGGCGTTGGCTGGATGGGTTGAGAACTGGAGCTTGCCCCGTCCGAGGGTCTGCTACTGGAAGCGAAGCCCGTGATCTTCGTTTGTCTCGTTTCAGCTCCCGTATACCTCTTTCCGCTCCTGCCTCCAGAAGAGAAGTCTCGAGCCGAGCGTTTTGTGCCCGCTAGTTTTCTCGGTCCGCATCAGGAAAACATCATTTTTACCAGGAGCAGATGGAAGCTAGATAAGATCAAGAAGCTGTGGGAGAAAGGTATCTTGTATATCTAAAATAGAAAAAGCGCTTAAAGTTATGCTTTGTACAAGAGGTATGACAAAGCAAGAAAAAGATGCTGTAATACTTACATAGCGAGCGCCAATGCTTCAAAAGCACAAAAAGCTGGAAAAGCTAGGAAAGCTAGGAAAGCTCTGAAAGCGTTGATAAACAAAACAAAAAAAATTGAGCAGTTATAATAAATGTGTATAAATCATACCACTTCATATTAACGCAAAAAGTATTTATTGCATAAAACTATATAGATGTTATACAGGAAGCGTAAAGAAGTTAAGAGCTAGCAGAAAAACAAAAGACACCAAACAAAAGAGAATACGGCTACTAGTTATTATAACAAGGCTACCCTGTTGGAAGAGTTGGTTAGTAAGAGTTAAAGAGTAAATAAGAATAAGAACTGACTGTGCTGGGAAACGTCTAGTAAGGTTAGAATGATCAACCAGATTAGTGAGTAGAAATGTTGGGAAAGGTTAGTCGTAGGAGAAAAGAAAAGGAGTAAGAAGGGAAATATCCTTACATCTAAAANCACGGCACCAAGATTGGCCCTCTGGTAGGAGATGATAATGGGTAAACGAAAAGAGGAATGTCGGAACATAGGTGGTTTTCTCGTTTAAAACCGGATCAGTGTGGGAAAAGAAATTCAGACTCAGTTAAGGTGCAGGAAGCGCAAGGAATGTAGAACTGATTTTGACTAAGTCCAATTTAGGGTTAGGGTTGAATGAAAGGAATGGTATACCATTCGCCCGGGATGCCCAGCCCAGCTTCCCAGGCCCAATATCCCACAGAAGCAGTAACGATTCATTAGTTGCACATTTACACTTGCAATGCAGGATACATATTATACAATATATGAGGGCCTACACTTGGTTATGTGTGTTTAAACTGGGCATTTATTTTTCTCAATATTACACAAAGTAGAAAATCAGCAAAATCTATCAGAAGCTGTGAAATTGGTTGCCGATTTTGCGAAACCGTGTGAAAGTCACAAAAAGCTGTCACAGCAGTCAGCAATTTCCCACAGACCCTGCAAAAGCCATGAAAAGCTGTGGGAGCAGCTGCGACTTTTCACAGGATCTGAAAAAGCCACCGAAAGCTGTGAAAGCAAGAACACACCTGATCAAACTTTTGTGGAAGCTATAAAAGCATCATAAAGCTGGCTGTAAAATTAAAGTCATCTACAAAAGCATTGAAAGAACACTTTCCAACTTTCAGTACTTTGAATGACCAACACTTTTTACGTTGTAGATTTTTTATGCTCCTACTCAAAACAGGTTTTCCTGATGTATCGCCCAGGGAATATAACATATGTTGACCTCTTTTTCTAGAAAATTATTTCTTCAGCAACGCGGAACATCACAGTCGACTGTCATTTCGCGCCGGTGGTGTAGATGTAGCATGGGTAGAAAATCTATCCTATGCACGCAAATAGGCATAGATATTACTTCACATAACCGCGTGACCACTATGATGAGCACCAGAGCGCAGATCATTGAGTGCATGACGGTCGCTTTAGGAGTGCCCCCTGCATTCTCCTACCCAGCAGGGGTAATCCTGAAGACTGCCTTCGTGTCCGCATTCTGATGGACAAGGTTTAATCAAGACCAAATGTGGTCATATGGCGGAAATTGTGTCGAATCTTACATTTCCGTCTTCCTTTTGACATTACCTTCCGCACTGCCGCGTTGCAATTTAAGTTAGGGGTACCCCTCGTCGCGCCTATATAAACCCATGAAACTGGAGGTTCGCTCTCCCAACACAAACTACTCCCACATTCTATCCAACCTTTTCTTGACAATGTTCAACCAGCTCTTTATCTCTGTCGTCGTGGCCACTCTGTCGGTATCGGTGACCGCTATTTCTTTGGGAGCACCTGGGTACACAACCATCTTAGGCGAGAACGGCTTGTGCCTCACAAGCGGCCTAGCCGGACCAGGCGGCACGGCTGAGACCTCGTAGTAAGCTCAAGAATTCGAATCCTTGCGTTCGACGACTCTGAATTTTGTCAACAGTCAAACTTGCGATAATAGCAGCAGTCAGCAATTCCTTGTGAACTTCGTAAACGGAAGAGCCCAAGGCTTGTCCAACGGATTGTGCTGCCGTGAGTACCACCTCAATAGGCTCTAGATACCCACTTATCACATTCACAACAGTCATTGGTGGCGGTCAAGAAGCATGCGAAGATAACAATCCCAATCAATTCGTAGTGCTGCCTGGCTCAGCGTCCACTCTTCGTAAGCCACACTTCACACGAATCAATCACGAATTTTCCTGACACGTTGTTAGTCGGCGGTTTAGGTAATTCCATCGGTCACTAGTCTGCTCGCGTATCCTTGAACTTCATTTGTGTACCTGTTCTCATGTACTAGCACATTCTCTCTGAGATTTTATAGATTGGTTGACCTTGAAATTACTGAAATTGCATGAATCGTCGCACTGTTCTCCTGGGATAACATCGGAGTTCTTCTCACAGCGGCACCCACCTCTGCAGCACCTGCGATAGTACGAGTTCATTCAGATTTCGCAACCGGTGATTTGCTCAGTTTACGATATTCTCGAGGACAGGAGAGTCGTGTTCTCCTATCCACCCCTCATGGCAGTCCGTCTTCCGTCACCCGTCGACACCTTCTCCCGTGCAATGTTTCCTGGTATCCAAGCAAGGTAAACATAGGAGCTATCAACTTCTTACCTATATAATCCCACCGAATCCGAAACGACGGAATCAGCATCAGCCCCCAAAACCTACTCAGCTATTCCATCCATTCGGCCACCTTCCACATCACAATGCTCGCCAAATACACTCTCCTCTTCCTTCTTGCTTCCTCGCTATCAGTCACTGCGGTGTTCACACCCTATATCTCTCAGATTCACCCCAACGGCGACAAAAAGATGTGCATACAGCCTTCTGGCTCCGGAAGTGCTGCCGACGTTATCAGGTTCGTCTCCACCGCTGCCACATCTCACCACTCAACCCACGCACACGATACATGTAGTGCACCGTGCCGTAGATCAAGAGAGCAACTGTGGTTGGTTGGTGCCAACAGCAGGTGTCAGAACCTGAAGAACGGGGGATGCCTGAATGCGGGAGGCCGTAAGTCGAATAATACTCATCCGTCCGTGTATTTCGCTCAATGCCGTGTGCATCCAACAGAGACCAAACCGTGCCAGGATAACTATAAGCCGCAGATCCTGTCCTTCAATAAGAAAGGTGCGACACTAGCAGGTCAGTCGCACGCCGCACACAGATGAATTTGCCTAACCTCCATCTTTATAAGGCCGCTACTATACATTCGGACCGGCTACTGTAGCTTAGCGTAGAGTTACTATCATCTCTCGTACTTTGCGCATCCTCTTTCCCTGTTTCTTCTGACTGCTGCGAATAGATCTTTCCACATCTTTGGGACATGTACGTGTGGCTTCAGTCGCGCCCTTCTACTCGGATTGCCCCTTAACACCTCCTAAGCCTGGGGTTCCCACGGAAACCACAGGAACTTGAAGGGTTATCGCCTCCTTGTACACCTCCTTATCCTCGGTCCCCAAACCTCCGGTCTCACACACGCGTCTCTACGCGTCAAAACGACCGATAATCTAACAAATATGCTTGCCTCATCGACTCACCGCGTTTTACTCATTTCAGAGCTCCTACGCGAGATTCTCGGCCAGGTTATTCATCAAGACCTCCCCTCATGCCTCATCGTATGCAAGTCGTGGTCGAATGAAGTCTTGAATATCCAATGGCGCGATATATACTCTCCGGAAGAGCTCTTCCGACTTTTGGTGCCAATGAAACGGCAAAGCGATGGGCGGATTGTGCGTACCATTCTTTATCGCTTCTGGCTAGACGTACCGTTAACCATTAGGATTGACAGTACTTCATTGATACGCTCGAACGCGCTGATTGGTCATGTTTCTTTCGGTACTCCTGCAGAGTCAAACTCTTGTCCTTAGAAGACGCGCGCGATGTGTCTCCTGAGGCCTATGCTGCGATTCGTCGTTACAGGCCTACCGATAAGGTTCTACTGCCGAATATGACCGTATTTTCATCCCCTTGTGATCCAGACATCTTCGACCTCTTTTCACACTCCAAAGTCACGTCCTTACGGATCACGAACTCGAGCGACGACTTCGAGCCCATCGAAAACATCCACCGTATCCAAACCCTCTTTTCCGATCTCCCTACCAAGGTTCCACACCTCGAAAATTGGGCGACTGAAATCATCTATAAAGGTGACTTCGAGCCAGCTCATACAACCTTGGCGCAAACCATTGCCTCGTTTCCAAACCTCAAGACACTGTCCATCAATCCGGAATGGGCCACCCCTCGGGTTACCGATGTCATCATCACCCACCCCCATCTTCACATTCTTCATGCCTACAATGAGTGGGTAGACTCTGAAGAGATCTCACGGCCGCCCCCCGTTTTTGCTAAGCCCCTTGGCTCCGAACATTTCCGCTCGTTGAAGGAATTGGAAATTACAATGGGGTTTGAGCAGGCTATTCGATGTTTCGGCCCTGCTCGATGCATTCTTGACAAGGTTACGGCGTTCAAAATTAACTCAAAATACTACGAGACCACGGAAACTTACGGTCGCATGGTTGGGTTACTTCCTCGAGTTTTCCCCAGCGTATCCGAGCTTACTGTTGAGGCCAACTCGGATTTGGTACCCGACAATATGCTCGAGTCAAGGATCACCTTCAATGACCATCTACAACCGATCCTCTCTCTTCCCCGTCTTACTGTATTGGCGCTGTGCCATTCCATGCCCTTTCAACTGTTTGGGAAAGACTTGAAACTCATCGTTTCCACCCTTAAACACATCAAGAGGCTTAACCTGAACTGTCAGCCTGCAATAAGCTCAAGCACGAGCCTTCACCTTTCGAGCCTCTCCGACATATGTTTCGACGGGTGCTCCCTTCTATCCATCCAATTATACGTCGACCTTTCGCCTTTGTCATTCCCAGAGTACTATCATCAAGACGACCGGCGACTTCATCCTGAGCTGTGCCTCCTCTTTATCGGAGCCGAAGATCTGCTCCTTAGTGATATCCCGGCTGTTTCCCAGTATCTTAGCTACGTCCTTCCAGACGGCTTTGACCTAGAAGCAGGGTTTCATTCAACTCTTCAGTGGGAGAAGGAGGACATGTTTGCGACGCTCCAGGATGCAACTGTTGCACTACTCGACGCTCTCCACCCTTAGGAGTCGGACTTTTGCGTCTAGGAGAAGTGAAGTTGAAGTTGTGGATGATCATCAGCGGCGGGAAATCTGACGATTCAGAGAGGAAGGTAATATCTGCTTATTTTTGTATATTCTCATTTCGTTGCCGATTTTCCGTACTACATACTTACTTGGTTTGACTGCCAGTTTGCCTTGGCTATCAAAATATACCCCCTATGTACTCTTTCGTCACGCGTGATGATTCTCGATTTGGAAGTGTATGTCGTTCACCAGAATCAATGCCCATCGATCTGCTTTCCCCTTCCTATTTCCTCGACGTCCCCTTGTCTCTGTTCCCCCGTCAAGACGT
>JAPEVF010001018.1:0-15338 GCA_029747585.1 Pleurotus djamor | reverse complement strand
AAGTATCGTAAGCAGTGATGGCACAAAGCTCAGCAGGTAAGTATGACACGACGGTGATATATCCGCAGGATCTGTTGACACGCTGATGTTGGAAAAGACTAGGAGGTGGTGAGAAACAGCTGAGATATAGATGAGAATACTTACAAGCATAGGTTAGATAGTCGAAGAGTATTATCCCGGTGACGAGTGTAGTCACGAAGAGGATGAATTGACGGTGGTTATTCATGCCGACTGAGGGTCGTGTTAGAGAAGCGGAGAAGACGAAGGGTTTGAGCGTACCACAATTCCATACCCAAGGGCAATGACTAACAGAGAAATTGAGCTTCATGCGAAGAAGTGAGTGGTAAGCAACTTACTGATCACTGCGAGAGATACACTTGTCACAGACTCGGCAGTGTTTCGACCGGAGGGGTTTGCGCGCCTAGATAATATAATATTTTAATGGGGGATAAGGGCAGATCGCTTGCATGAACGGACCATGCATTGTATACAAAAGGTTTGTCCATTGAGGCGACCTTCAGCAGCAAGGTCTTCAATTATCTTCACAACAAAAATGAGGCTTGGAAAGGTGATAGAAAGTGATAAGCTTACAGATTTCAACTCTCCGTCACTCGCAGGTTTAGGACAAGTACCCGGATCCAATGTAATAGCGCGGAAGAAATTGTAAGCACATAGACCAGCCGATAGTGCGAACCCTAGGTGTGCTAGTGCGTGTGATTCAGTCTCTGCAAGGCTTGTGAGTGACGATGAAGTGGCTGGTGTCGCTATGGAAGACCTCACGATGCACTAGACGGGATATCCAACAATATGCCACCCATATGATCGACCCCGCAATGATCCCAGCAAAGTAAGGCGTTTGTTGAACACTATCAGTGTACGTATTTTTGTTGAGAAGGACGCGTGTTACAATCTGGGAACGAGGTCGTAAGAAATTGGAATGGCGTAAATAGCCGTGACGTACATGGTGCATCCCAAAGAATTCAGCCATTGCAAGGATTATGCCCGTATACCACGGAAGCCAGGAGAGTGTGGTGAAGATGAGGTAAAAGAATACTGTCGGAAGCACAAAGATGGCAATCTTGGTATTGCGCTGAGATATGTGAAGGATCATGAATGCGAGAAATCTAGTGACCAGCTAAATCGCACTTACGTCGCTGAGTGGTTTAGACTTCTTGATCCCATGTTCATTCATACCACCCTCTTCCAGAGCACGTTTCCATGCACCCAGACTCTTCAACTCCACGGCCATCTCACGAGGTGTACGTCCCTCGCCGTCTTTGGCGCTTATATCAGCGCCTTTTTCAATGAGTTTGCGAATGGACGGGCGGTTTCCTCTAACAACTGCCCAATGAAGCGGCGTCAGCCCTGCATCGTCCTTGGTGTTCGGATTGGCACCATGCTTGAGCAGTAAGTCGACTGAAAGTGAGTCTCCCTGATACGCCGCCCACATAAGAGACGTGTGGCCTTGAGCGTCCCTCGAGTCCACATTGATGGGTTGATGAAGAAGGTAAAGCAGCGGCATAACAGATGATGAGTGGGTGACAAGATGAAGGGTGTTGTAGCCTTGGGAGTCGGCAATAGTGGGGTCAGCGTTATGCGCAATAAGCAGTTGAATGACATAGAGGTAGCCATTCCGCGCCGCCCATTGCAACGGCGTCGCTACCAAGTCCCCTCCGAGCGCGTCCACTTCAGCCCCCTGCTCCAGGAGAAACTTGCACGTTGCGACCTGGGCATTAATTGCAGCCCAGTGCAACGGGGTGATGTTCTGGTCATCCCGGTCAGTAGCCTTCGCCCTTCCTGATTCAATAAGTTCCCGAATGAGCGCAATGTCCCCTCGTTGCGCGGCGACAAAAATATTAGACTTTACTCAACGTAAGCTTGAGTGATAGTCCACGAAGTAAAGCCAGTTGCTTACCTCGGTTTCCGCAGAAGTCTGCTCGATCGCCTGCGAGAAGGAATGACTTGTTCCAGCTGCAGAATCAGCGGTTACTAAAGTGGTAGAATCGGCCTTCGGCTTCACTATTGAAGCTGGGTCGGCCATGCTGAAGTTGGAGGAGAATTCGTCGCGAAGTCGTCAAAAGTATAGTGGTCGTGTCTGTGACGGGTCAGGCGCATCTGAGGCTGTGACAATGTATATGGATGACATAATCGTCTATCACGCTTCCAGCTTCCAGGGGCTGCATCAGGAGGGCACGCGGTCACGATGAGAGCCTGATTCTGATCCCCTTCTACACGAACGGTTTTAAAAGGAAGAAGGAGTCGCAAATGAGTCCGTTCTGACGGGCTTTCCTGATATACACTTTTCTCAGTAGTCACCTTGCACTTTTCTAGTGGCATATGGGAGTTCTTCAAACTTCTACGGCCCTTACCACGATTTCCTAGAACGAGGTCTTTGCAACGTCTAGAGAAGGACGCAAGCACGGAGTCCACAGACGAGCTGGTGTAAAAAAGGCTTAAATCTGGGGCGAGTTTCATGGCGTAACTACTTACGACATGTTAAAGTGGCCGTAAACAATAAGAGGCCTGAGCCCCCTTCGTTTCAACTTCAGCTCGATACTACTAATGCGCGCTACCATGCGACTAATCCCAATGCCTCGGGCTGAATTTCTGGGGATCATGGCTGAGCAAGTCACAACTCTCGGCCAATCGGTTTTCGAGAGTCGAGACGCATGTGGTGTTCAAAGACCATATGACCTGTGGTGCTACTTAATGCGTACTCTAGTCACCTCAATGTCTTGCTTCTGTCATCACAACTGCGACGTTGGATGTACAGAATCTTGTACTTGCAACTGACGTTTCGGACTTTTGAATCTAGTGGCTGAGCGCTGAACGATCGTTTTCAGGATCCACGGGGACTGGCTGGTGTTCTATGAGCTGTAATCAGATTGAGCACTGCTATCCCAGGGTTCAGAGTAGATCACCTCTCCAGTCATCGATGCCTGTCGGCGAAGCATCTCCGAAGGAGTCGCAGTGTCTTGTGTGATAACAGAAAACGTGGAGATCACTTTTCTTTAGAGATCGCACAACCTGACCAAGAATACACCAAATTATTCCTGAATTCTACGATTTTCAGTGGCATCGCCCGTTGCAGTGTTCTGATCTTCGTTGGATGAGCATTCCTGGTGGCACAGACGAACGGCTCAGGCGTCAGGGGGACGTTTGTCTGTCAGCCCTTGTTGCCGGCCCTTGATCATTCCATGACCCTTCCTGGCCTTGAATGACAGTACGAACCTATGTTCACCCACAATGGTCATCTAATTGCGATTTGGGGCCACAACTACTCTAACGTCGGCCTTGTGTCTAATATGTCTCCTTCGGCCAAAAGCTTATGGTGTTGATTCGCTCAACGTAATTATGATGTGATTGTAAAACAGGAAGTAACCACTCGTCCAAACCGTAACTTTTAGCTTAGCACGCGTCGTATTTAGGGTATTAAATCCCCTTCCGAAATATCCTCTATTTTGGTGCCGTGGCTTGTCGATGAAATGTCACCATCGTGTCATTGGCACATTCGATCCCTTAAACTACTGCCAATTTTGGTTTCTGCTTTGGCAGTTGATCTTTGGGTTAGTCCTCCGTTGGCACCGAGCTGCGCAACTCCGGAAAAAAATCTCGATCAAAAGTCAGCAACGAACAAATAACATGGGGGTAAAGCATACTTTGCGTAAGGCCCAATAGGCCGAAAGATAGTTATCCAAATCATACGTAAAGTTCCGAAACGCCTGCATTGCGGGGCGAGATGCGCAATGTTGCCAAGAGTCCTTGTATAATTTCACATATCGGGAATTTCTTATACCATCCGTGAGGATTTAAGGTTAGAAAACTGGAATAATTCTGCTGCAAGCGAATTTAAATGAGTATATATAGGCCAGACTGGAGCAGTCGTAAAAATCAGCATACCATTCGAACCTAGCAAACTCACCACTTTGAAGATGTCTACGACAGACGTACGACTCGTTCTTGCCGCCCCTTCCATTCCGGTCTCATCATCGCTGACCTTCTTCGGTGTTCTAGGCGGGCAACCAACAGAACCAACAGAACCAGCAATATTATGACACTCCGCGCACCCCCCGTCGCACCCCGATGGCATGTCAGTTTTGTAGGGGCGAGTATAGGCTAATCCTCAAGGCGAAGGCGAGCATCCTGACATGTTCGGTTCCTTGTAGGACGTAAGTTGAAATGCGATGGAATTCGGCCAACCTGCGGTAACTGCAACAAACGTGGCTACCCATGTACATTTGCGCCAGTGTAAGTCGAGTGTCTCTCGGGTTGACGCGCTTCTGAAACGTTCTCAAGAAGCTCCCCGGATAGGGCTTGAGGGATCCATTCTTGTAGAAGAGATTTCGGGATGTTGGTATCGAATTATGTACTTCACTCTCCACTTCTATCAATCCGTCTTTGCGCAATGAAGCCTCGCAACCCTTGCGTGTGCCTCAACGAGGGGATCTCGGAGATTGATGCAGCCGTAAGCAGCGTGGTAGATGAAGAGCGTAGATCGATACAAACGAGACAAGACAGATTGCTGAGGACCGTTGGCATCCGTTGCGAGGCTCCGCAAGGAGGATCTAAGAAGCAAGACGGTTCCTCTATCCAGTGTGAGAAGCATCTACCCGAATATTGGAACCTTACCAAAGGGGGATCGTTCAGTGGCAGTGTATGAGCAATACTCAGTGTCTGGCCTACGAAGTGAGAATTTCTGGACGGCGACTTGCGCCAAACTTTGCGTGACGTTGGCCTCAAGGACTTGCCGGGGTCATCGTGGCAAATAATAGGTCGTGGACATTGATCAGATACACGGCTTCATCCGTATCAAGTCCGGGGTCGGACGCGACTGAACCTGGGAATGAATGAATGGGGACTTTTGGAGATGTGCAAAGCTGGCAACTGTAAATAACACGAGCGCGAGGAGTCCTTAATCAACACAAATCCCCTGGATGATCCGGGGGTACCACTGTGGTCCACGGTAGCCAGATGGTTCATGTCCCGCTGATGACTGCGGGTGACACAGTAAGCCTGGTTGAACAAGGCGGTTTTAAGTATGAAGGGATGTACGTACTAGTTGGGCGTTAGTGAGAGGTAAGCCTCCGGTGGCAATCGGCGTTGACCGAGACCGTGTGAAAAGGCTACCTCCAGGCTCAATCTCAGGTCGGTGCCCTGCCAGTCGCGTAGCAGTGAGCACTCCCTGTCAAGCTCCAAACTCCAGGCCCTTCCCCAATCAAGCTTACGACCGTCACATTAGGCCCCTTTTCTTGGACCTGGCGTCGATGTATGTCACTTTTAGGTGTAGAAACATTTTCATCGGCTTTGCTCAAAGTTCACCGATTGCTGTTGAAACGTTGAAGTGTCAACTTCGAGTTGAAGTCGCTATTCTACGAAACTGATGCCCAGTTTTAACTTGGAGGAATACCGCATCGCGAACTTGGACGTGTATTATATTCCTGACTTCATTGAAGAATCCGAGGAATACCATCTTCTTACCAAAGTACACTTAACTGGTGCTCCAACTTTTCAAAAAAGATCAATCATATATGACGGCCTCACTTTTTACAGATCGCGGACTCGCCCCATCACAGATGGAAACAGCTCACAGATAGACGGTATGATATATCTTGTTTTGTATGTCGATCGACTGACTGATTGATATCCTGGACTTTCCTAGGCTTCAACTACTAGGTTCGTACTAGTCCACTAGTAAATTGCGTAGATGACGAACCCACAACTCCCACCAGGCGGTGAGCTAGCGAGAAATAATATTCTACTCCCCCAAGCCATGCCACAGTGGATTACATCTTTGTGAGTGTTATATGCAACTTGTTTCTGGCGTAGATTGACGTTGGTTGGTCCTGCCTTTGATGTGAAGCCCTGATGTCATATCTCGCCTTCGGGAAACGGGAGCATTTCGGTCTTCCCCACACGAAGCTCCAAACCATATTATACTGAACGAAGTGAGGTCATCGACTTACCCCATTTCTCGATAACGAACCTTGAAAGCTAGTACCTTCCTGGACAGGGCATCATGGTAAGATATAGTGTTATGATGCCTTGTGGTTTAAGGATGTCGATCACCTTCAATATAGCCTCACGAAGACGGGCCTTCATATCACCCGGTCGTAGCCACTATATCTTTGAATTCACACACGATCTTCCACTACTACCGTTACATAGACGGTACGTCGGGGAATACTAGTGAGCCTTCAGGAAGGTCTATCGATCCGACGCCGGTGCTCACCCTCCTCCTGGAACCGCGGAGCGTGGTCATCACGCAAGGGAGCCTCTACAAATACCACCTACACGGTATCAGCGGCGTCACACACGATCACATTCAACTTTCGGACCCTGGAGAGCTTCCAGAAGTCTCGACATCAGGCATGAGCACTCCGCTCGCTAACTGGAGGCTTCTGAAAGACCAAGAAATTATACAGGCGATTAAAGCAGGCCGGGAACTGGGCCGTGGGGTGCGGTATAGCCTAACTTGCCGTGACGTAGAGAGAATTGCCCCAACACCGTCAAGGTTCGTTCGATAAACGCGAATGGTATTGAGCACGCGTAGATCAGGATGTATATAATTTGTTGAGCCATCACCGTTCAACGTTCAACGCCGGAGGAGAGTATCAGCCCTGGTTTCATATGCTTCCTCCTCGAGCGAGTTGACCTTGATAGTGAGGAATGACGAACTTTGATGATCCCAATGGTAAACTCGCCTGATGCCTGCCCATTCACACCACTGCAGACTAAGCAGAAGGCATGAAACGCCGTCAGTTATTAGAGTAAACGCTCGTCCATGAACCAATGAACACTCACCAACGACCACAAGGCTTTGCCGAACCCGTTCCGTGCTTAGTGACTCGCACTACGTACAAGTCGGCACCATTGACTCTTGAGCATCTCCCGCGTGTTCTACGGATTTTAACCGCCGGTCGATGTCTATCGGCACTCGATCCAGGGCTCCGACGAGTGGTAACAGCAGCAGCGGTTGGAGTGGTGAGGGCACTCCAAGCATCTCCATCGATGCCAGTGCCAAGTTTCTCGGAGTCAGAGGCGGTATTGAACCCGCCGTTTGGCTCCTTCAGGTGGCTTGAGAGACGTCTGCTTGCGTAGATCGGCGCACTTTGACCGCCTATCTACCACACATTGAGGATTACGTCCCGAGGAGATTTCATGACCACGGAAATCAGGGTAATCAACCGATAGCCTATGGGATAATCCCTGTCCTCTCGTGCCATTCATAATGGCATGCATCTCGGAATGCATGGACAGAGGTTTTCCATACGAATTAACATAGGCTTCGTCGTAATGGGTACGCTGATGGTTGTAGCCTGATGACAGGACTTTGCCACCTTTGACTAGAATTGCGCCTAGATGGAAATTCATCGAAGACTGATGGAAGAAGAAGAATGTATCATGTCAGACCGTTCAATTTGGGCAGACCTCAGGCTGCTGTACCTTGGACGCCGCTTCCACACACTTCGAAAGATAAAACTGTGACTTGCTCATATGATGCGCCGCAGGTGGAGTTGTTTGTTGATGGAGGTGGCTGGTAAGAGAACCAAAGTCTACTAAGGAGGTGGCAAAAGCACAGCCATAGCGGAAACAATCTCCTACGAGAGTAAAAAANTGCCATAACACATGCAACCATCTATAAGCAGCGTATATATATCTTCTACTCTATATATCTACCATATCCATTAAAAACGCAGGGACACAAATCTACACTGAGATCTCTTTGGAGAGTAATATCCGATTAGCCAGAGCAGTCAAATTAGCATCAGCAACGATAACCTCCGGGGCGTAGTCCTCGTCAAACGTCTGCTTGATCGCAGAACTGATCCGTTTCGCCTGGCGCTCTGACCAGAACGTGAAATCATCGGGATCACGGCCACCGTGCTGCTCCGAATCTTCCGACGTCTGAGGAGTTTTGCAAGACAATGGGATCAAGGAAGGGTCGGAATCGAGGCACAGAGGGACGATTTGCATAAGGCTGGCCCTGACGGACGTAAAGTCGAGCGCAGTCGGCTTATTCACTGCAAAAACATGAAAGAATAAGCTCGGGGCGCCAAAAACCTAAGAAACCTATGTGCGTACCGTAAACTTCGAGAGGACCATCAACATTCATCACATTATATTTGCCATCGTGGTGGTAACGCATCTATGGGAGAGTCAAAACAGCGTAAGCAGATGAAGCCAGGAAAGGATATAAATCTGCATGCCTCGTATTTCCCAGTCTGCCAAGGCAGCGTATCTCCTTTGAAAACGACCAAGCCCGTTTCGCTTTCCTGGTGTGGCGCAACGGGCTTATCATGACCCACGGGTATATCGCCATCCCATTCATTGTCATATACAGGAACCCACATTCCCATCGAAGAAACCTTCGTGACAAGTTTCGACTTGTTGGCACCCACCTGGTTGAATGTCGCGAAAAACGTAAACTGACCATCCAAACGAAACTCAGAAATGAAATATTCACGTACTCTATAAATTCCGATCCAATCACGCCGAGAGTGCATGGAAGGAGCCTGCCACCGTACTTTTATCGGTTCCCCAAGGTAGAAACGGAGAGATCCATCGGACGAGCTGGGAATAATGGAGAGCTTGTACTTGGAAGTGTCGTACGCCGAGATATCGCCTGCAACACGACTGGAGGGATGTGACATGAAAATCATGAGACTACATGGACAAAGCAACTGTTACACGTACGTGATCACAAGACGCTCTCTAGATTGTTGGAGCAAAACCTTTGTGTCTTGCATGACTTCCGAGATCTTGGGCCGGGCTGTGAAACGATAAAAAATGAGATCAGCTTAACGGCGGGGCGCGTGCGAAGGAAGCATGACGGCAGATGATTTACATTTCGCAAGGAAATCTTCAACAGCTTCGGCTGTTTCCTCAAAAACCTTATCGAAAGTTCCTTTCACTTCCTTAGCTACGCGGCGTAGCTCAGGCGCATGTCTACCGGCTCGAGACTCCAACAGCCGTGCATTCCGGCTGGCAACATTCTTCATCACCTTGACAAAGCCGGCGTCCTTGCGGAGCGAATCGCCGTACAGTTTACGCATATGCGGACTGTAAAAAGCAACGAAGGGTGCGGGGTCAGATAGGAAGGGAATGAAACATGAAAAACGTGACTAACTTCTCAACATAGCGCAAGAACCACCAATGAGAAAGGTGCCTCATGACGGCCAACGATAAGACCAATTTACTTCCGCTGATCAGAGCTCCGCCGAACCATGCAGCTCCTCCCATGACTTCGGGATTATTCAAATATCTAAGATCAAGCAGAAACAAGGTTTAGTAAGTAAAGCAAAGTCAAAGTAATAAGACACCCATATGAACAGCCTTTAGGCTCTCATATCAGACAACCATCGGAACGAGCTTACCTGTAGATGCCGGTATACTCGAGGTTGGTGGGGAATTCCTCCATAAAGAAGTCTCCAAAGAACCAGCCTAGAAAGCGGAAATGAGCACAACAAAGGACGGTGGTGTCAAGTACGAAGGGGTGATACCGAAGACGCCGAGTACCTCATAGGATTCCCGAGTGGACCAAACGTGAAGACCGCAGAGAATCTAGGGGTGGTGGGTGAGCGTCATTATCTCGAGCGGACACGAATTAGAAATCAGAAGACACACCACTCCAACGGTATGCTTCAGCAACTCCGTACCGACAGTCCAGTCATTCGGGATAGAGTAGGTTTTCCACACGACGCTCAAGAATGTTACTAAAGCAAAGCCGATCAGGGGAACAGAAGCGAAAAAGAGGCGAGTCAAAGCAAAAATACCATTGGTCATGCACATGCTGAGGTTGTACACAGCTTTCCAATTCGAAAAGGCTTCTGTGATGGCGTCCGCGCGGCCATTCGCCCTGCCATTTCCACGACCATGTACGTTGTCGTAGTAATAGTTACGCAAGAAGTGCCTGACCAAAAACTTCCTTTCACTCTGGGCCTTCAAGACCCAGCCCAAGCCGAAGCAATGGAAGAGGCACCAAGCAAGAGAGTGGCCTGCATACAGCACAAGCAACACCTGGTTCGACATCTTCGAGAACGGGATGAGGGCAAATACGACGGAATATATGATCAAGAGTGTGAACATGAAATCATTCGCACTAAGACCAGAACACCGTTAGAAATTGGCAAATTCAAGCGAGTAAAGAGACAAGTATTGAACTCACCGGAAAAGGTCGAGATTGACGAAAANCGACTGCATCCCTCCGGAAGTATTTGTGGAATAGATCATGCTGTGAGACTTGCTTGCGGCCATCAGACGCAGGTGTGGCCTGGCCACTGCGAGGCGTTGAAGCTTCGCTTATGACCGAGAACGCGGTGGCGTATTCATTACCAACAGACGCCATGCCGATCTTGTCTTTCTTGTCCTGACGCATAATGTCAGTAGGCGCGATATCGTCTTGTTCAACTTCCGTATCAAGTTCGGTGTCTGTAGCGGTATCACCCTCTGTAGCGCAAGGCGTTGAAAGGATGTCTTCNAAAGTCGCTTCGGGCTTCTGCTGCAGCGGCCACAGATGCTGGCTGTTGTGACGGTGGGCGAGGAGTGGCGTTCGCTAGGGAAGTCGCTGCCTTCTGCGACTGCGGGACTGGTGTGCGCAGAGCAATTAGTTTGCGTTGCCCATAGGTCCGTTCGATGTCTAGATGGCGATTATGGCAAATGATCAATACAGGCGAGGCAAGGCAGAGATACACGATGGGCGCTTCAAGACCATGTGGCTACGAGCGCCCACACAGGACTTACGAGGATTCTCAAAGGTCACCAAGAAGCCGAACTGTGCAGCGTGGGCGACAAGACTGACGAATAGGACCGCGTACGAGCCAGAGATGAGAGATAGACCATAGTATCCAGCATAACCTGTCAAGATCGTCAGTAAAAGGGGATATAGGCGTGGAAATATGTACGCACCGACAGAATACATGGGATGTGGTGCCAACTCAAAGACTCCATCGAACACAAGAGCCCCGCGCTGGAAGAAGACATCTCCCCAGTACCATCCAAAGTCCTTGACGACATTATGAGCTTCGGTCTTGACCCAAAGGTTGAAAAGAACGAGAGCGGCACCCCCCAACCACCTGTAAGGCCGTCTTTATATCAGGAGTTCACGCGTAAGGAAGCTATAGGGTTTACCTCATTACATGTGTGGGTAGAGACAGCCCTTGAGGGACGCGGAAACACGTAAATGCGAACATGCAATAGGACAAAAAATCGCTAATTGCCGGGATAAGCGAACAACGCGATTGACACGGTGAAAAGAGGCTTACTTCAATAGGATAACATCCACCAATTGTCTGAAGAGCAACCATGTATTGTATTCCATTGGGAGTTCCTGGTGACGGTGAGGTGGGATTAGCTACTGCATGCGTGGCATCGTAATCAAGGAAAAGGAGACCTACGTCGAAAGAGTAGTCCTTGCCCATCTTGCCTTTGAGTTGGTCCCTGATCCACGCCCGCATCCGAGGACAACGTTTCTCATCGAGCCATCCAAGCCTCTGGACCTGCTTGACAATCCATTTCTTCTTGCTCTGTTGCGTCAGCACCCATCCCAATCCAGCGTCGTAGGCAGCCCTCCAGAATGCGAAATAGACCAAGAAGAAGATACGAGCAAAGGATCGAGGAAGAACAGCAAAAAGAACAAGCTGTAGCCCCAGCAGAGTGAGATTGAAGATGTCGAGATGCGATTTTGGGTAGGATGGATGGAACAGCGCCGTCAGAACATCATAAGTTACAGGAACTCGGAACACTGGTTTTGAAATCAGCCTACAAATTCGAAAGGCTTGTGAAAGACATGGAGATATACAAACCTTCGCCACTTGGAGTCTTTCCCCAGACAACCTCATCCTGATTTTGCTTGACAGGCTCTCCGGAGCTAGGAGAGCGCGATTGGGATGATTCTTTGGCAGAGGGATTGGTATGATGGCGCTGCCTCAACGTCTGGGACGATGGCGACATGGTTCGTAGTCTGTGGGTTTGTGTTCGTCAGTCGTGGGTGATGGTCGTACGAGTTGAATCGCGTAATTGGAAAAGTTAGATGGAAAAGCATGGGACATACGCTGATGACGGTTTCGGTCCGGAGCGTCGTTGTGGCTTATTGGCCAGAAACTTCCGACCGGAATCCATGCAAACAAACTGACACCCAAAATGGGAGATCGTCGAGCGAAGAGATTCTGTGACCGAGTCGGCGTAGAGAAGAACGCGTAGAGAAACAGACCCGGGCCTGGCGCGTGGTCAGTGGGATATTCTGGAGACCGACTTCTCCGTGCGACTTTTGGTTTTCTGCGAACAATTTAGCCCCTATCACCCACTCGCCTGCCCTAAAGCTCTATCATATACCCAAAGGAACGAGAAATTTTTCCCAACTTTCTTTGAAATTGTTTTGTGTTTTCAACGCTTCGTCTTCATCAACGTTTCTCTTCCAAGTTTCTGTTATGTTCTATTCCTATCCCCAACGTGGAAGGAGTCAGGACGCCCCGTTTCTATAAATACATTTTGATGGCTTCTATTCCCCTTTTCTATTCACTCCTCATTCGGCTCATTCTCTCACACCGATCAGAGGAGTTGCTAATGCAAGGGAAGATCAAATCTGCAGCATTAATTTCGGTCGTCTCCTCATACTTACTGTTGTGGATTCTGGCCTTACGAGGTGCTCGACATTTCTAGAGTACTTGTAGGATGTCATCATCGTATGTCATAACAATTATAGAAATACAATGTGCGTGCGTGATAGAGGACGCGAATGTGTACTGAGGGGAAGCGAAATGGAAATGGATGGATGAACTAGCGATACATGTCGTTCAGCTCGGATCAGTTCATGTCCACGGTCCGGGTTTGATAGGTATTCAGTTGGTCAAGTTGTCTGTGTGACCTTTCTCGCTTTCGACTTCACCTGGAATATCGTCGAGCTGAACATGAAAGTTGAGTAAATGGCTTAAGTCTGCCATGAAACTTTCGACAAGGCGACATACCTTATCAAGATCTTCGAGCGATTGTTTGATGATGGTCAACGCTTTATCAAGCTCTTCCTCTGTGATGACCAGCGGTGGTGCGAACCGAATGCTACATGCCGATACCCAAATCAGCTACCCATCAATGCAGAGAGATAGAACGAAAATGAACGAACATGTTCACATGCGTAGGCTTAGCCAACACACCACGACTCTTCAGAAGCAAACAGAACTGCCACGCAGTTCGCCCTTTCTTACTCATCTTCTCATTAATGACGACAGCGTTGAGCAGTCCTCTACCGCGAACGGTATCCACGAGGGGGTTATTAAAGGAGGATACCGTGTTTCTGAACTTCTCGCCCAAGCGTTGAGCACGCTCTGCGAGTTTCTCATCCACGAGGACATCGAGGGCAGTCATCGCGACAGCACATCCAAGAGGGTTGCTAAGGTTAAATGTAATGAGGAGGTTGCGTCAACAAAAAATGGACAGGAACACCCACCCTCCGTAAGTACTGCCATGCTCGCCAGGTTGGATGCAAAGCATGACGTCCTTGTCAGCAAGGACGGCTGAGACGGGATAAACTGGATAGATGCGCCAAGACTTCATCAACGTAACACAAAGAAAAATGTATGGTTAAACTTACCTNCCCCCAGAAAGGGCTTTCCAAGGAGGATTACGTCCGGACGAATGTTATCGTACTCACACGCCAACATTTTCCCAGTTCGGCAGAGACCCTACATCGACCAAAGCTAAGAACAGACTGACAGAAAGATGTTTCCGGAAATTTACTCACCGTCTGGATTTCGTCGCAGATCAAAAGAACATTGTGCTTCTTGCATAAAGCTTTGACCTGTGACAAATAACCTTCGGGAGGGACGACGATACTACATAATGATGTTCGATAAGGTGGAAAGGCGGAAATGATGGAACCATCGCGCTTACCCGGCTTCTCCTTGGATAGGCTCGACAAGGAACGCAGCGACATTCTCTCCATATAACTCCAATGCACGACGTAAGTCTTCGATTTCACCGTATCGAATGGTCCTTGACTTTCCACCATCCATATAAGTTGGGCCAACTTTGTCCAAATAAGGCCCGAAGCCTCCGCGGCTCTCAGGATCAGTGCTCATGCTAGAATGATAGCCGGTTTAGACTTCGGATAACAGTGCGGAGTGTGGAACTCACCTAATAATACCAAGAGTGCGTCCATGGAAGTTGCCAGATACACTGAGTACAATGGCTTCACCCTCCTTAACGCCCTTGCGCTTGTACGCCCATTTCCTAGCGAGCTTAACGCCAGTCTCGACCGCCTCAGCGCCAGTGTTCATGGGCAAAACCATATCATAATGGAACATCTCCGTAATCTTCTTGGCAAACTGCCCGAAAACGGAGTTGTAGAAAGCCCGCGATGACAGAGTAAGCTTTTGGGCTTGCTCCGTCAGCGTAGCCACAATGCGGGGATGACAGTGGCCCTAAATTTAGAGTAAAGACATGAGTAAGTCATCAGTCAGAAGGTTGCCTAGCTGAGCGGACGGACCTGGTTTACAGCGCTATAAATAGTTATCGTCCGTGAGCAAAGGGCCTGGAAGACGTTCACGAAGGAATACTCACGAGTACGCCGAGAGCATGTCGATGTATTCTTTTCCCTCCGGATCCCAGACCCTGCACAAAACGATCGTCAGCTCGAAGTCGCGAGAAAAGTATGAGGATATGGAGCGCGATGACGACAACTCTTTTCCTCGGAAGCTTTAAACTTACTTTGATCCTTTGGCGGAGTCGAATACGACAGGCAATGGGTGATAGCTAACAGCAGAAACAGCGCAAAGGTTGTCAGCACAGTGATATAAGAGCGAACAGAGAAAGGAAAGAGACGTCGATGTGTTCATCCTCTGGCCTTTGCTTGACTCCATGGAACCACAGTCTGCTCTTCCCTTCCGCGAGCGACGGCCTCCATCAGTCCCGACCTGATTACGCTGTTTGACTTGCGCAAGGGTAGCCTAGGGAGTATAGGAGTCCGTCGTCGACACCACTCTGGTATACGCGGGGAATCAAGAAACGTAGAAACACCTACTTATGAGCTCCATATTCGTGTTCAAGTTGGATCACATCAGCGGAGGTAACGTGTGGCGCCGACCTCCCAGTCTGTTTCTTGACGGTGTGTGTCCCACCATTGTTAGAATAGGTAGATGGAGAGTTGGGGATTGCTGCTGGGGCCATTTTCCAATGTTATGCGCGTAACTGGGTGTGGATAATGGATGCGGAAAATAGATGTGTGGGTGAATGTTTGGAGTCGTCCGACGATGGTGGTGGTTTCAATTCAAGAGGGGTAAGAAGTGTCGTAACCCCGTTAAATGAGAAATCTAATCGCAAAATGGATATTGTCACGCCCCCTCTAC
>JAPEVF010001017.1:0-15411 GCA_029747585.1 Pleurotus djamor | reverse complement strand
GGAAGCGTAGACGAAGGTAKACACGTACGATTTAGGAGTGGGTTAAATAGTATGATCACGTATGATGTGGAACACTAGGGACGTGTTTGAAGCAAGTGTAGAAGGACTCTACGTAAAAGTCGATACATGCCGTCTCCAGCTGCTTCATTTGTGAGGCCGTGGGCCTCTCTACTGGAGGTACGCATAATTTATCGACGGGTGCCCCTTTCCATCCCCTTAACAGAGCGGCTAGAGCAACGACAAAATCGTAGCGCACAGAAGCGACAGAACAGGAGAGTCCTTTATTGGCATGTCGGTAAGCCACCGTCTGTATATCCCCACCAGTGGCTTCACCGTCGAATGAGGGGAAGCAGGCGGCCACCATATAAAGACGGTATGGTTGGTATTGGACGGCGAGCTGCTTATCAGCAATCTGTAGCTCAAGCCTGAAGGATGCTTCACAGAGCTCCCATGTAATGCCTCGAAGGATTTCGTTTGGTGGAAGGTTCTCGGGCGTGATTGTGTGTGAATCAAATGTCACTTTGGTTGGGGGAACTCTGAGCGGGACGCCGAACGATCGGGAGTACATCTTCATCATTGGCTCCAAAGCAAGGAAGTGGCTTTCCGAGAGGATCTGACGGGATCTACGGCAAGCGTGGTCGATCGAGGACAAGGCGTCCGACCACTGCTCGGTGTTCAACGCCAACGACGGCATGGTGTGAGGTGCGAGGGCTCCAACGGACGTGAGAATCGATTGCCAAAAGCGAAGCCAAGTGTAGACGCGAATTGGGTGAAAGGAAGTGCTGTGACCTCGCAGCTGGAAAAAGGACAGCGGATCCGGAAGGCATAGCTCCATGCCTTTCTCGACAGAGTAAGTACCTTCAGACGGCGGGCGCTGACGGTGTAAGAATTTCTCCAGAGCCCGTGTCCACCTCGATACAGGGGTTGGGTGACAAGCATGTAGCTGCGGCGGCGGCCACATAGTCAATATATCGTGGGGTGTATCTGTAGGCGCTTCAGGAAAGGGTTCGTTGCAGGCGCATGAAATGGCTTACCGCGCAGGCTTTTGACGGGGTCAAATTCCATGTCATGTAAAAAATGCACAGCAAACTCAGCTCTGCTCTCCATGTACTCGCAAGGGAATGATACGAGGATGCTCCAGAGCTTCTCGTCGTCCCAAGAGTCACCGCAAAATGCAACAAGCGTTGGTTGAACATGACTCTTGACGACGGCTGGCAGCGGGGTGAGGTTGACAATGTCTTTGATCACAGTTGACGGTGACCACTGATCGATGGCTCGCACCAGCCAGACCGGTATCCCATAAGAGTACAGTACTTCAGCAACGTCAGGATCCTCAGTGAAGGCACCCATATACTCTGACTTGAGAGGAGGGATCTCGTGTGGTCGAGAATCGGTTCCGTCGCGCGCTTGCCAATAGTTGATACAACCAGTGAGCTCCAGAAGTCGCCGTTGAACTTCTGCCAGTTGAAACACGATGTCTCTGAACGGCAACTTTCGAGACAGCAGATGGCCCATCCAATAGTTCAGCCAGTTCATCAGCTGAGACGCCACGCGACTATTGTCATCCCTCGGAACATGCAAAGCGACGCGATCCTTTACAGAGTATAGCAGCAGCTCGTAGTCCCTGCGTCGATCAGCACGAATGCTTCCAATATTTCCAAAGCAGCCGTTGGGATCGAGTTCGAAGTCGTCCATTGTAGGCGTCCAATGTCGTGGATCACTATCTGTTCCGATCGGAACGCATGCCATGTGCTTGGGGGAGTCTCGAGAGAGAAACTGAGGGTGTTGGAAGGGGTCATCCAATCCGTACCGCCCGTCTACGTGCAGACTGAGGTTTGTGTGACCCATGACGGGCGTGGGGATGTAGCCAGCGTTGGGTGAGGTGATCAGGTAGCCTTGAAAAATGGCCCCAACTTTGCCGTCGAAATGGGTGATGGCTGTTTCAAATAATATTTAAATCAAAAGACACGCTGGAGGACTGTCCAAATGTCGTACCGGCATTGGGATTGGCAATCGAGGCTGCCAGCAAGGCTGCGGGGTTCGCCGCAAGTTTGGCTACATCAACGACTACACAGAGGTTAGTATGCATAGTGTAGCTCGCTGATGGCACTTACCATGTGAGTTCATTCCGATAGATCCAATACTGACGGATTGAGGTGTTCCTTTGTAAGAAAGTAGGTGCCTCCTTCAATGGTATAGATAAGTATGCAGTTTTGCGAAAAAAAGCTGAGTGAAATACTTCTCAGCAAAGAAGAACGTACCGATTTACTGAGTTGTGTCGGGGAAGGGAGTAAAAGTGACGACAAAGTAGGCAGCAGTTGGGGGCTCTTATAGGAGGCATATCGGTCACGTGATCTGGGGAAAGCTTCCCATCGTTAGCGCCCAATATGCGTTGCCAAACTAAGTATGTACGTAGGTTCTACCTGAAGCTATTTGCTCCACGGAAGAGTGTGCATAATGAACAAAGTGCGTGCTGGCAGAATAGAAATCCCACAAGAGATAATTGCTGCTACAAGCATAACTCCTTTAGAGTACTACCGATGTTGGACAATGGCATAGATTCAAACGGCCCGTTCCGTGCGATCTTGTTCTTTCTTCCCAACTCGTTACAATGCGAAAGCTGCGCAGTGCTCCTATTACTTCTATTCCTACATAGCTGAGCAGTGTAGGGGTGGTGCATGGGTGGCCGTCGTAATAAAGCTCCATCATGGTCTCAATGTAGGTTTCTCGTTTGTCGCCAGACATCTCAAATTCAAACATTCCTATATACCTAGTCTTCACACATGCTAGGAGAGAGTAAGAGATAGTACTCTTCACGCAGATGGAGCTATAGACTCTTATTAGCAGGGAATACTCCTCACACCCCTCTGTCTCTCTGTCACTCCTGTAACCCCTAGGCTACGATGCTCGTTTTCGTGATCTTGGGGGTTGAAGCTGGTCTACACCTAGTTTGTAGATCTCCGCCCGCAGCTTAGACCATCTAGATATATATACTAGGACAGGGATATTCAACTTCTTTGAACATCTTCCGAGGTTGAATACTTGCTGGAGATATGCCTCCTATCTCTCAAAGGCTCCTATGATTGCGTTGACTCGGCGCTAATGGAGGGAATGTTCCCTCCATTAGCGCCGAGTGCCAGTACCTAATTGACGCAAAATTGACGCTTGTTTGACGCGATAAACCAGCAAAACTTGAAAATACCTTATCGCTTGCGTACAATACACACAATATCAAAATATCGATATTCAGGCATAGTTAAACCCTTTTAAAACGACGGTTACATGGGCATTTCAGTAACACGACAACATTTAGCCGCAACCCTAAGCTACCTCTGAATTGAGAGACAGCAGCGCCGACCATCGTTTCAGCGGGAGCAGTACTGGCAGTCTACCTTAGATTTGGGGCTATACAGAATGGTGATGGGCCGGCACGTCAACTCAACTGGGAAGCAGGTAAAGCTGAAAACGCACCACTAATTTGTCGGCGGTCGCACCAGGACTCAATTTCTTCACACTAGTTCACCGAGGGATGAATCATATAAGGCTCTATCAGTCTCTGAGCATACCTGGGAGATGCTTGGAGTGTGAAGGAGCATAGTGTTTCGGATGTACCCAATCTGATGTTCGATAGGTTGGATGGAGCCTCGGACGGCGGACGCAATTGAGAGGCAAGGAAATCCACCGAGGACGGATGATATGGGGCAAAGGTGATTTTGTGCTTTGTGTATTTTGTTTCTGAATTAGAAGGTAGTAACTACTAGCACAGAGCATTCCAATAAATACTTACCCAGCTTGAGTTGCTGTCCGAACACAGAGTCAGGTCATCTTCATAGACGGTGTCATTGTCGTCATTGAAAGGTCCACTTCGCAAATGTCGATGATATGAAGGTGAGGCATTACAGGCTGAGATAGCGCGCGAAAAATGAGGAACAGACGTGCCCACGGGATTGACGATGTGAAATTAGGTTCGAATGATGGGGGACACGGCTTCGGGGAGGATGTAGCCAGCCAAGTAGTGTGCTACATGAGTAATGACAGGCTTTTACCAACGACAGCGACTCACATATTCCCGGACGGTTGGATTCCACTCTATAGCAGCCAGCAAGCTAAGCAATGCGAGTATGTCATTCACCTCTCGCCACAGAAGATCCAGAGACGCGCCCGACCAAGCCTTGCACACTAGTGCGCACAGCGCAAGCCAAGTACCGCCTTCTTTCTTCACTCACCTCCCACTTTGAAACTACACAAAGATTTTCCAGTGTGGCATTGAGCATATCTGGAATGCACAGCGGCGACATGATTGCTGGAAGCTGGTGCCTATCCCCAACGATCGTGGTCATACTAGATTATGAATCATTTGTCGGTGCTTGCTCAGTTAGTCTCGTCCCGTAGTACGTACATCACTTGATTCATAGCCAAATCATGCTTTTAGACAGTGAGCACTATGACTTCTAGCAGCCATCATATCCCACTGCTTCGAGCAAAGCTAAGACATTTAAATTCTCTAACATGTTGCTAACATGGTCAGTAATATGATACAACCTGTGTGTTCTTCGGATCAGCTACGGCACGTCACGATAAGTCCTTCTACGGCGTTTCTGAGGACGAGAGGAATTTCCAAGCCTGTTGCTTGTAGACCTTGACGTGTATCCTTGCTGGGACCCTGCCCTTGCTCATCCTCGTTCGTGCAGACGTCATGTCGTCAGAAGTTCTCGACCTGTTTGTCGAGATTGAGGGGGTCCTTTCCTTGTTTATTGCATTCAAGAGGCTTGAGCGGAGCTGATACAGCGGAGGACGTCCACACCTTGCAACCGGTTGCATCCGCTACTCGTAGCTACACAATACCACTCGACTCCTTCCAAGCGGAACGCTACAGCCATGGACATCAAAGATCTACAGCCTTCGATTCAAGCGCCCCATCCTACCCTCGAGAGATAGGACCTGCTTGAGTAGCTGCCTCTTTGTGCTGCGCATTCGCGTTTGGACCCAATTCTACGTGTGAAATGTTTGACAAGGACGAGGCAGTGAGTATGATGAGGAACGAAGTTAAAGCTGACAGGTTGCTCAGAGGATAGAGCATGGCGGACTTTATCGGACAATATTGTTGTGTTGAAGGATATTCACAAAAGTTCACCCACTCCGGAAAACAAAAAAATTAAGGGAGACTTAAATTGAGCCTTAAATTCGACATTTATTATGGGACTTAAACGCAGCGTTAAATTCGTTATTTAAGACTGTGGCAAAGCTTGAGAAAGACTTAACATGTCTGTCGTCGTGAAATCTCAGCGTAAATTCAAGGTTTAAGTCACAAAAAGAAATGAAAAGTTTCAATTGAGATGTCGGCACAAAAGAAATGCTAGATTTAGGCATGGCTTACACCAAGCGTTTATGCGTGACGTAAACGAGAGACAAAAGGAAAGGTTTAAGTCACAATAAGAGTTTAAGTTCAGGTTAAATGCTGGTGCGAGTAGTAGTCTTCGAGCCTTCTTTTGAGGGGGACCGCACGACGCCGAAGAGCCTCTTTCAGTCGCTCCCTTCTTCTCCGTGTCAGTTAATGTAGTCACGCCAATGCCCAGCAATTTGGCTGAAGGCTTTCGGAGGCGTTTTGGTGAATTGGGTGGGGGTAGAGGGTTCACGGTCGAAGACGAAGAGGGCGGCGAAGTCGAGGATTGCAGCGCTCCGGTATCATCGCTCAAAACGACGGGGTGTCCTAGACGAATCCAATCGGTTAGTCAATAAAGCTCGTTTGTGAGTGTGGCTCCAACTCACCTGTCGCCGCGGTGAACGAAGCGAATGGCTGCACCGACAGATATCCAGTTGTGTCGATTGGCTGGACGACTATGTGATCTAAGAGTACATATATTGGTGAGCGTGGAAGGATCGCAACAGCTTGGTAAGACCGACCATTAGCCTCCGCGCTAGAATCGAATGCAGGAGAATTTTGTGCGGTACTGGCACCGGCAGCGGCTGGTCAAAGATTGGACATGACCTACGCAGGAGCAGATTGAGGGTGAGTCAGACAAGGGATTCAAGAACTTGTCTAGAGGCCTTGATTAATGCTCCTTATCTTTTATGGAGACACATCAGGCATCACTGCGGATGTTCAAGCCTCCACTTCTTTGGTGACCTGGAACTCCGTGCCAGGCTTACCATAGCTTGACCATACCAAGGTATTTTTCATTTCTATGAGTTACGAGTGACAGTGACTTCGAAGAGGGTTTGTTTTATTTTAGGGAAATCGTTCGTAGGGCGGTTGAAGTGAGGCTTAAGCTCAACTTCTAGACGTCCAGGAAGACAAAATATAGGTCTCCAAGCCTTCAGCAAGATCGATATGATCCCCCCATTATGAGAAAAGGAAGTAAATGGCTTACCAAGACGATGGGCATGCACAATGCGTGAGTCATGCCTCCAGCCTGAACCTTGAGTAACGATCATACAAGGAAGTAAACATTGCGTGAACCTGAGACTCATGGATGAAGGAAGGCCTACTTAGATCTTTGGAAGATATGGCGAAATTGGCTGCGGCAAACTTTGGGGGATAACACACGGTACACGTGTGACAGAATTGAATGTGAATGGTGAGCTTGAGTATCACACATCGGTCAAATGGTGGAGAGAAGCAAAAAACGGGAGAACATCACCAATTTCTTCGAAGATGACGAAGGGGTCAGCTTGCGGGCGATTTGGGTCCAAAACATCTAGATTGTATTTTGGGGGATGAAAAGAAACTAAAGTAAGTAGTCTAGTTTTCTTCCTCATCCATACTATCTCCATCAAACATCATTGACTGTGTGAGTGTGACCAAGAAATAGAGCCTTTATAAACACATTCATTGATTACGTCTCTTCTAGCAAGTTCAGTTCCAGTTCAGCTGATGTTCAGCTGGACTATCCAGAACCACACTATTGACACCACCAGCAAAGTCAAGGTCACCTTGTCTGCCCTTTGTTGGCAATGACTCACTTTGGCTTACTAAATGAAATGTGCTGTTTACGAAGAAGGGGCAGCTGCATAGGATGGAGATGAAGCAGAATCTCTTGAAGATGGGCCAGGGTATGGTGAATGGGGTGAGGGAGTAGGATGACGGAGATAAAATAGACTGAAAAAAGGAAAGGCTCACCCTTCTGAAATCATGCACCAAGTCTTTGATCCCCAACTTGATATTCCATTGGGAAGTTGATATGCCTAAGTAGTCAAGGACTCTACAAGTTGCCTCTGTGTTGGTAACAAGTGGGATGGTTGGATTTTCAGTGTCTTCCTTCAAAATGTCCTTGATTTTTGGCCTGGGATTGTCTGTTTCTTCAGAGTTTCCATTGGCAAAAGCCTGATCAAGTTTTGAATATTACGAGGTTTCCTGGATGAAGGCAGTTGACTTTACCTTTCTCCTACCAGGGTCCAGACTCTTATTCTTCTTGATGATGAAGTGGTGTGATGTCCAATTGGATGTAGCAAAGTATTCAAAAGGCAATGACAATCCTGACACCATTGTGATACCAACATTCAAAAGGGTGGGTTCCCTCTGGCAAACTCCAGCAGGTTTACCTTGGTCCTGCAACCATGTATTGAAACTGAAGGCAGTGATTTTGATGTGCTGGTGGCATTCCTTGTTCAAATGAAATTTTGCATAATCAACTTGGCAGCAAATAAGGCAATACAACAGTCTGCAAGGAAATGATAGGTCAAATGGAGGCTGGTTATGTTCAAACAAAAAATAATTTTAGCTGGCTGGCCCCGAGGTATTGCAAAACCCCTGGTTGGCTTGGCTAGTGTTGTAGCCTTTGCCACCACCCTTTTTTTGGTGCTAAACAGCATAGTTTGTTTTGCAGTTTGTCGGAGTCACAGAATTCAATTGGGCTAATTGACTTGAAATCCATTGGGGGGAATGAGCAGTTAGGCAGGCTTTCCTGGAACACACACTGCAGAGTGGTGACTGTTGAAATCTATACCAATCTCAGTGTGCGTAGGAGACAAACTATGTTATATTCATATCTATACCAATCTACACAATGATTAGTTATGGTATGCAAAATACGAAACGACCTCTTACCTCAGTGTGCGTAGGAGACAAACTGAGGTAAGAGGCGCCCAAGGACGGGCAGATGGTGAACTAGCAATGACGTAAGCATTGACTTCAACAGACCCCCTCAATGCGAAACGGGAAAAATGAGTAGAGTAGGAAATGAAGTGCAGTGATTTGAAGGGTCCTTTGTCGAGAGCCTTTGTGAAAATGTCAGCAAGGTTGTTTTTACTATCCACACACACGACCTCAACCACGTTAGAGTCTACCTGCTTCTGAATGAAATGGTACTGGACGTCAATGTGCTTTGACCTTGCATGATACACGGTGTCTTTTGACAGGGCAAGAGCACCGTTATTGTCACCATAGATGACAGTAGCCTTTTCAGGTGGCAGATCAATTTGGGAAAGGAATTGTCAATACCACATTGCTTCACGGCAAGCTTCACCCATACCAATGTATTCTGCATCTGTAGTCGAGGTAGTAACCATCTTTTGTTTCTTTGAGGACCACAAAACAACACCCGGTCCCAGGGTAAAGCAGTAGCCCATAGTGGAACGGCGCAAGTCAAGACAGTCAGCCCAAGGGTTTGTTCCCCCAAGGGGGAGTTCCTTGGAGTGTGTGGAGACCAGGTACCAAACCACCTGTAAGGCCGCTGAGTAGTGTGACATGCAATAACAGTTGAGGAATTGAGCAAGTTTAGACACAGCGTATGCCACATCAGGGCGCGTCATTGTGGAGATATAGAGCATCATCCCCATGATTTGGTGGTAAGGTAGCTTTCCCAGTGCAAGGGCCTCTGATACGGAGAGTTTATCATTGGTGGTAGGGCAATAGAGATGTAATTTTGAGTTCATTGGGACAGATGTGAGTGGGCAGTTCAGGTCGATGCCAGCAGTAGAGGCTACAAGCTTGTTTCCATCCTATCATCTACAAATATTCTGTAACTTATGTAGTACGTTCATCTAACAAATACCCCTTCATCATCTCCAACCACCCAGCACTTTATGTCCTACGATGTCTTGAAGAAATCAGCCCTCTGCATTTGAAATCACTTATGGTGAAAGGTTGCCTGATCATCTGACACCCGGAGCATCAACACTGAAACATGTGTCATTGTCAGTGGAATCACAAGCTGCTTCGAGCTCAGTGGTGAGTAGTTGCGTGTTGTGTTTGTCACATTTGCGGCGCGTTGATTCATCTGTTCTGTTAGCAATCAAAGCGTCAACATGCTGTCTTACCAGATCTAGTTATCTTGTCCCTATTTTGCTGTCTTCAACTCATGTTGCAAATAGAACCTTTGCAATACCAACTACCCTCGAATGTCATAGCAGTCCAGGAGATGACGAACCTGCTCATTGAGGGCAAGGATGAATCTGAGACACCCAATCCCAACAGCAAGCCCGTCCGAATCCTCACTGATTTCGCTATCTTCGACCCCAAACACGGTTCTGAAATGATTTCTCTTGAAGCTTTGGAGGATCCGGACAGCCTCAATCATGATTTCGTGGCGGCTGATTGTGTATCCTTATTTCACATGTAATCCCCTTAACCTTGTTTCTATCCACTTTTTACGTTGGATACTTTTTCGTTATTACCAACTTGGGATCCTTGTCCTTCTTTCGCTCGTTTACTGCTCATCCTTTCAATACCCAGTACCTAGCAGTTGTACTCTCCTGAACAATTTGCAATATGAGCTTCATAATATCTGTGACATACAGTGAGAGTCTAGATGGATGATTGGCTGCAAATCAGATAGCAACCAGTTCTGGTCAAGAGATGAGTTTTCTCACTGGCACTGGGAATCCTTACTGATTGCTTTCCCAGGTAGAATTCATGTCTACAGAAACATCGCGAGACCTCATGTCGTGCGTCCTGATTGATCATCCATCATGGATCACCATGATGACCCCGCTGGGTCTCTCTCTGCTGGTAGGATCATATGAGTACAGGGATAGCTTCCATCTTCCTAACACTGTTTTCAGAGTGGCCACGACCACAGCTAGTCTCATTGGATCCAATTGACCTGGATCTAGAGCTTGCCAAATACTCTCAATTAATCTCCGATCAACAGATACCTTCCCCGGATGATTGGCCCATTTGGAGGCTTCCCGTTGAGGTAACTTCATTACCATGCCTGATATTGATCCCTTTACTAAAGCTAGTATCAGCAGGATATGGAGTACGAAGTGATTGTTTGCATCTTCAACACTCTAGCGCGCGGTAAAGGATTGAAGATATGTTCCTTGTTCTGCACACCAACGTGTCCAGGGAACGTCTTCTTTGAGGCGCCTGCAATTGAGGATTCCCTTGTTGCCGTGAAGAATATTCCTCACACCTGGGTCGATGCCAACAGCAGTCTGCGTGTCTGTCTTTCCGCTTGGTCGACGGACTGTCTGCGGTACCTCAAGTATGGAGCAAACGAAAATTCTATGGCCTTGCCTGGACGCTTGGTTCACGTTCGACCTGAATCTCGACCGCCAAATTCGCTCGCGTACATCTCCTCGTCGCGTAATGCTGGCGCCATCCTCGAGCTTGAACTTGTCCCAAGTTCCTTTGAAGATGGCGCCGCCGTTGGTATCGAGAATGCGCCCATTGAGGTGGGGATTGATGAAGTGCAACTTACTCACGTCATTCCTACCGCCGACGAGATCCCACCAACCTCACAGAACCTATTGAATGCCGCGAAAGCTAGATTCCTACACCGCATTCGCTTACTGCGGGGTGAGGATGTCATAGTGATAGAAGGCCCGCAAAGAGGATTGATAGGGACTGTTTCCGACATCACCGGAACGACGATCGGTCTCGTGCACACTTACCCAGTGGCTGAGGTTCACTCTGCTGTACCGGAGGACAGCATTGTATATACACAAATTTGGACCATTCAATGGCACTTTCAAGCGCAAGATCCTGTCGACATCGCCACTTCAGGCTGCCACCTTGCTTGACCTATTAGGTCTATCTCTACCACAGAGAAGATAGACCTCAGAGGTCAAAAAAGGTGGTCACCGCCCACCCTCTGGGGCATGCCCACCTTACACCATTGTGGGCATGTCCACACCTACTACTTTTGCCTATTTTACTGGGGGGCGGCTCTATGAAAAATCAATGTGGGCATGCCCATACCTATATTTTAGTTAATGGTGGGCATGCCCAACAGCTGTTCTGTAGCCACTGCCACCTTTGTCAAGTATACTAATGGTGATTGAGTGAAACTCCAACAGTCTTCTAAGGCTATTGGAGCCCAGCACTTTGAAGAGATGTGTGGCCGTTTTTATCTTCTGCTTTTGATTTTTCAGTTCATGCATTTAAGCGTAGTTTGTCGAGCTTGATGATCGCATCCGTCATCACATACCCATGAGCCACCGCCCCCCNATCCTTCGGCGCATGGGGACAGGTGACCCGTGGTGGGTGATGATGATGAGGAAGAGGATGAGGACCTTGCCAGTGAGGGTACCTTGGCTCCATCTTTCATACGTCCATCAACTGTCAAGATCCCAATGAGTAAGTGGTCGTCGCTATGTCCCTTGATAATCTCACTCACCTCTTCCCTTAGCCCTGTCTGGATCAAGACAGAATTCACGTGGTACATTCTACAAACACTCTCCAAGCGGTACTACCAGTTCTTCCGACATTTCTACCTTCCTCAGAGGATGACCCAGTTGATCATTGCTACTCTCAATAAGTCAAATACAAATATTTCCTCCATTGAGGATCTTCTGCATTGGCTCACGGCTACCCATACAATCCTTGGGCGGTCCATATCTGTAGAGGATATATGGTGCTTGGTAGGTCACGGTATCTTGCCTCTCTACTACATATTTCAGCTGCTGATACTTGATTGCAGGTTAATGCTCTAGCTGAAACCCCTTCAGCTTCTTCCCCACTTTGGAAACATGGTCTCATCAAATACCTACTCCAGGACTCACATCCCTCTTGGAAGCCATCCTCTTCCTCCACCACTCAATGGCACAGTCATCCCCCAGCCTCACTCCGATCTCAAGCGCTTCTACGAAATCTCAACTATATTGTTCTCCAACCCGAAAATCAAACAACCACCCATGTCACCCCCTTGATCGCCAAGCTAGCTGGTTCTCACTTTGGTGAACAGCTTATTGTTGTTGGCCCCCAGCTCCCTCCTCCCCAGTCCAAGTCCACCTCTCACAAGCACAGGCTTTATAAATTTGTCTCCACTGCTTTGGCCTTCAAAACTGCTGCCAATCCCTTTGCTAGAGCAATAAAACCTGTGAGGAGGATTGGAGATAGGGCCAGTCCTTATTATGAACAGGTGGTGGTGGGACATACAACATTCTTCCCAGACCTCAACAAGGCATTCAGCTGCATCATAAATGTTCAGAAGCTGCCTGGAAGCCTTGAGGATATTATTCCAGATGCAGATTTGCACACCTACTTCTGGTTTGCTTGTTCCCTCTGTTTTTAGAGCAATCACTGATTGATCCTGCCATGTAGGTTTGCTAAGATCATCTCCATCAATGGTGGGGATGCCAAAGCCCATGTACAGTGGTTTGAGCATGGCTCATTCACTGCATTGCAAGAATTTGCTAATCCACAACAACTCTACCCGAACATGTTGTGTGATTCCATTCCACTTAGAAGTCTTTTGAGTATGATAAAGGTTCACTTCCAACCTGAGGACCCTAGCACCATCCCAAGTAATGAATACTTCTACTGGTATGTTTTAATTTCATGTGAATCAGTTGAATAACTGAAAGCCCTTTTAGCTCCACCTACAGCCATAGCCTTGCTTGTGTCAAGAATGTTCCTGAGTCCTGGAACTCTCTCTTGGTTACCCTATCTCTTCCTTCTGACAACTGCCCAGTTTGCCATATCTGTAAGGGCAACCTAACGAGTCGCATGCACTACTAGCGAGAGGGAATCCAAAGTGAATATAGAACTATTTAATACAGCAAAGTGCTCATCTAGCGAGAGGGAATCCGAAGAGAATACTTTAAGTGACAAAACTACCCAGCACCCACTGACCCCTGCACCAACACACTTTCTTTGATTCCCCTCTTTTGATCCACTTACTTGCTGATAGAAGGCTAGAAGGCAATATGGAAGACCACAGTTTGCTTTCCTTGGCACTGCAGCATCCAGCCAGTCTATCCTCATCTAAGCTTTGGGGAATGAATGTATGGGAAAGCTTGAGTTCAGCCCAATTTCAGTTTAGAAATTTGTATAATTCATTAGTAATCTAGCATGGCTCCAGTAGCAGTGATAGCAAAGTTGTGGCAAAGGACACAGAGGAGGATGCAGAGGAGGTTGTTAGTGCCAATAATGGAGCCAACTAGGCAGATACCTAATCCCTGTGCCTGTCTTGCTCTCACTAAGGTTATCTCCACACCACCATTGTTATGTTTCTTCATATTGTATCTATATACACTTTCTTCCATCCTCCCTGTTATAATATTCACCCTTGGGTTGTACTTTCCCCCCCCCATTTACCTATATTTTTTTGGTCTTACCCTATGTATGGCTTTGTTTTGGAATAATCACATCTCTTTGGTGATAATCATACCATTTGTGTGACTAGAGAGCAAAACAATCTTTCATTAAAAGCCTTCATTTGTACTAAAAGTGAGCAATGCAGTGAGTAATGCAGGAGGGGCCAGTTACATACACAAATGGTTCTTGGCTATTCAGCTGCTTTCTTTCAAGTGTACAATGTTAACAACAAAGAAAGTCTTCTTAACCATTAATCAACTAAGTATCAACTCCTCACACATGAGAATGTATGCATTGTCCAATTTATCTCATTTACATAGTATCCCACAATTATGTTATTGATATTCAATATCTCACCATACTCATGTGCTCATGATGGTGGTGGTAAGGAAGCAAGAGGGAAAGCTTCCAACTTTAGAACAGCCCCCTTTATATACTACCCAAATTCAAACTCAGATTTGGRCTTGGCAAKCAAAAAGGAAATTGAGAACCAAGAGATTGGTAAGTTCACATTGAGAGGTCGCGCGGGCAGCAAAGCATAGGTATGCTGGGTTTGTTGAAGGATACAACAAAGGCGAGACACATCTGGTGATGAAAATGGACGGGGAAGGATGGGATGGGATAAGGGAATGTGAGAAAGATGACTCACCTTGAGCTGAAGCAGGGTGAGATGACTTTTATGATACCGCGCCGCGCTCTATAGTCGGGTACATCCAAGCCTGTTCGTGATTCTCCCATCGATGTTGCGCTGGCGTCCGCACAACTTCGTTTGATTGTGCTGTGACGCAAGAAGCCTTCACCGATACCGGCCATGGTCCTTGTAAGGGTTTGATGAACGATTGGGTGGGTCAGGATCTATGAGCTGGTGATGACCAAGACGACGACGTAGCGGAGGAGGAGGAGGAGGAAAAGATGTATGACATACCATTCGGAATACCGATCAACCAGCCGCCCAGTACAGCTCCGTTCAGAACGAAATAGCTCCCGGCACCGCTGCTGCACCGCCCAGTCACCCCAACCACCTTCCTTCCTACAAATCCCATCTGCTGACACGGCGTCTCGAGAGGGAGTTTGAGCGTCATAGGATACTGTGTGGGTCAGGTACGCGATGACTGCGAGTGGGGGGAAGATATTGGCGGCGGTAGGGGAGGAGGAGGAGTGATGCTGTCGGTCATGGACATGGTCGTCTTCATGTGCATTTTGGTTTGTGTTCGTGGTCTTGTGATTGCGGAGGAGGATATTTTGGTGGCACATTGAACACAGGATGGTTGTACTGACCTAAAGGAATCAATTCGTCAGGCGAGGTGACGCGTGACTGGCCTGACGAAATTTTGGTTTCGGCAGGCGAGCTGGCGTAGCGTGACATTCCGGCGCCGCAGGCGAAAATTTCGTCGATTTTTAGCCTCTGGGGGCTGATTTTGGGCTGATTTCGAGTGACTCCCCGCCAGAATTTTCGTCAGACCCTCCCGAAATGCGTGACGGGCGTGACTTTTCGTCATTTCCAAGAGGCCCGTGACGCGTGACTGACGAATTGATTCCTTTAGGTCAGTAAAATGAATGAACCGATTTAGCGTTACAGTATGTCAAACCACAATAAAGTAAAATACAAATGATCTATTGAAAACATGTAATGATGAAGTGCTGAACGAAGCAATCCCTTTAGTTGATGTATCGTACCAGTAGAAGACTATGCGGGGGAGGCTAAACGATTATCTGGGTGTAGTCAAGCAGAGAGATGTGTCAGAAAGGGAAGAAAATAAAAATAGGATAGCAGTCACAGCGAGACTAGATATGCACAGACTGGATCTACTGAATGGTCATATGAATGAGGTCGGATATCCACTGGATCATCTTCGTGGCATGCCCACGATTGGGCGGAAGGAATGTAAAGGCATTGGCAAGACCGTGCATGCTCAAATCTTCGAGAG
>JAPEVF010001016.1:0-15417 GCA_029747585.1 Pleurotus djamor | reverse complement strand
CTGGGTTTCGACCTTGCGATTTCGATACTGGCTGAGTACTACTGGTTGTACCAGGGATACCGCTGCGCGCTACTGATTGAAATTAGCAGCGAGGGGACACGGAATATGTGAATCATACGGGAAGGCACCAAGCTCGGCACACCCTTTGCTTTCTAGGACACCTATCTCGACCCCCTTCACTAACCTCTCCGAACCACCAGTGACCACTATCATTAACTTAGTAGATGAAGACCTTACCATCTCATTACCCACTGTTGCTAGCTACTGACTATTATTTATCTCGTCTGTGTTCATTAGAGTACTTCCACAAACCCCATGCCTATTGACCCTCAGACGTTTCTCCAACTACTTAGTAGCTACTAGAATGTTTACGCTAATCAATTCAAAAGGGCAAGCAAGGGTCTTTTTTGACGACGCAGGCGTCCCTAGTGATGAACAGGGGCTCCTAAAATGTGAGCTGGGCTGTGGAATTTTGCTGTGACGAGCGTCACACTGATTGTTGCGATAAACCCCAAAGCATGCCAGAGCACAAAGGCTTCTCCGCGTGGATTACCGTAGAAGGCGCTCCGGCAACGGAGTACGCACCTCGCATTCTGGAAAAGGAAAACAAGGCCGAGTGCTGGATCGCATCCGAAGTAGGCAAAGTGAGTTCTCACCAATTTATCATCATCACCGCCAGTGATCCCAGAAATGTCTGATCTCACCCTTTCTAGCGCTTCGAAATTCACCTCAAGCCCACCAATCCGAAGGGAAAGACCAAGGGACGCATAGTGCACAAGTCTGCTAAGATATACTTGGATGATATCCAAATCTCTCAGATGCGGCGGTGCACTAAAAACCCCATATGCGTCGACTCGATTAGCGTCTCTCTGACGGAGAAGAGGAAGCTTTTATTCTCAAACCTTACCCTTACAGGCAAGCACAAACATCCTGTCGACAACGTCCGTCATTGATTGGTCTACATTTAGACGAGGAGCAGTACATGGATAGCCTGGGCAACGGGCAAGGATCGTCGTATGGAACCATTCGCGTAGAAGTTTGGCAAGTCAAGCCATTGGGGTACAACGCCCCTCGAAGGCACAACGAACTTCCAAGTCGAATTGTTCACGAATCCTCGAAGAAAGCTGGTGTCCACTGTGTAGGGTGAGTCCCCTATACCATAATCATCTCTTCGCAACATTCCTACTGACAAGTCTCATTAACAGATTGAGTGAACAGCCAGAGAATGTCCCAATTCCGCGGGACCTTCGAAGACTCACTTGCAAGAAGAAACTTGCGACGTTCTCTTTCTTCTATCAGCCCCTCGGTCAGTATACAATTTTTTTTTATGTTCATGTCTCCTAAACTCATGATGGTCATGCAGCCGTTTTACAAGCCAATGAAATCGCCCCTCGCCCTCCCCCAAGGACCCCTAGCCCTGCTCCCGACACCCCGTCTGACACGTTGGAGCTCGCCATCGACGAATCTAAAGATGACAAGTTTCAATCTCTCCAAGTACGTGCTGTCCATGCTCCCTCGTTCTTTACTCATCGACTCTCACAACATACAGGAAGAAAGGCGACAACTTCAGGCCCGTATGGACGCAATATCCGCTCTCCTCACTAAACCTGGGTCAAAGAGAAAATATTCTAACTCTGAGGTGAAGACGGAGGATTCGAACGAGCCAGGACTATCGACGAGGCCCATGACCAAAGTAAAGAAGGTGAAGAGCGAAGCTACGGACAAGCCTACCATCCGGCTAGGCGAAATCATCGACCTTACTCTTGACTAAATGTCATCGACATTATGCCCGAATACTTTCTAGCTTAGAGCAGATATTCTAACTCGGTGAGTTGTAGTGCTCTTGTCTGTAGTGCCATCTAATGAGTTCTTTCGTCCCCCTCAGCTATCTCCGATTCCATATTATTATACTATCCATATGTATGATACGTAGAGTATTCATTAGCTAGATTTGAGGTTGGTTTGGGAGGCGAAGAAATCTATGTTCCATTGATCCGTTGTGCGTATGTTCGACTTTGGCACTCATCCTGCAAGTTCAGGAGGCATCATCGAGGGCTTACAAGGGGCATGTCCGTGGTGGAGGGGTGGTTGAGAAAGTCGAGCCCATCATGTAAGTAGTTCACTGGCTCACTTGCAAAAAGTTTGGTCGTTGGGAAGTCGTAGTGTCCGACGGTGACATGACTCGTTCAGGAGTTAGGAGGGGCTAGTTGACTTCGCCTCGACTTCGATCACTGCCACTACCGTATCTAGTGTTAGAACCCGGTAGAACTCAGGATCGCTCGAACATGCTGGAACACAAAGGCTTCGCTGCGTGGATTACCATCGAAGGTAAAATGGCGACGGAATATGCTCCTGCGATTCTTCAGGGCAGCGAAGCTGAATGTTGGATCGCATCTGAAGCTGGCAAAGTGAGTTCTCAATATGTCATATATCCAGCATGGTATGGATCATATTTCAGTCCTTCGAAATCAATTTTAGAGCGACAAAGCCCGTTGACGAATCGAGGAATGTAATGGAGCATACGTCCGCCAAGGTATATCTAGACGGCATTCCAGTCTCTTGCTTGTGGAGGTGCACAAGCACACCCAGACGCATTTCCTCGCTGCGTGTCTCCTCCACAGAGAAGAGGAAGCTTTTGTTTTGCGCACTCACCCTGACAGGTAAGTTGATAGTGAGCAATCATCGCGTCGCTCATATTCACGGAGACATTCACATTCAACAACATTTGCTATTCTACATTGAAACAGATGAAGAGCGGTACAGGGACCACCTAATCAACGGACATAAATCGTACGGAACAATCCATATAGATATTTGGAACGTTCAATCCTTGGGATACACTGTGCCTCGAACTTACAGCGAAATACCAAGTCATGTTGTCCATGAGACCTCAAAGAAAGCTGGCTCCCACTGTATCGGGTACGTACCTCTGGGTGCCTTCCTTTTGCTCATTTACGGGACATCCTCACCAATACCTCATGGAAGCCTGAGTGAACACCCCAGAAACGCGTCGATCTGCTCGGAAGCCAACAAAGTCTGGCTCAAAGAGAAGATCGTGACGTTCTCTTTCTTCTACCAGCCACTTGGTCAGTGCGCAGTCTCCGCCTTCGGTGGATGCTTCCTCCTTGCCCTTGACTCACACTCTAGTTCGACGAAGGCGTTTTACAAGCGAAGAAAATCGCCCCTCGTCCTGTTAGGGCTGTCCCTGACCCATCACCATCAACCAGAAGGTTGGATATTTGTGATGACGAACGATACCGAGCCCTTCAAGTACGTCCTTTTCATCTTCCTCTGACTCTTCTTCGCATCTTGACGCTTGCCTGCTGACCCACTCTAGGACGAAGTACGACAGCTTCAGGCTCGTATCCACGCGATATCAACTTTGCTTGCCCAAACTGGGCCGAAGAGAAAGCGTTCTCATGTCAAGACCGAGGAGTCGAACGAACCGGTTCCATTGAAAAAGAAGAAGGTGCAGAAAATTAAAAGCGAAATCACGGACAAGCCTATCATGTTTCAGCCAGGCGAAGTCATCGATCTTACCCTCGACGACCGAATCCGACATCGTTGAAAATTTTTGACATGCACTTGCTTGATGTAAGATTCCAAAAGCAAGGGGGTCGCTTATGCCAAGACGTTCTTGCGACAGATCGAAGGGTGAGCGCGTAACCCTAACGGAAAGAGTGTCGGGGAAGAAATAAAGAGTGTTGAACAGAAATGGTGCGGGCTGGGGGTTGAGCGTGTAGTTAGGTCTTGCCTACGGCTGGAAAACGAGATGTTGCTTGACAAATCAAAGAGAGTCAGGGCGAAGGTGGGGGAACACGGTTCAATTTCACAAACGTTGAATGAGATGTATATTTGTGTATAAGGCGGATAAGGGAGACGGAATATTGACCGCGGTTGCTCGATAGAAATGGGAAGGAGGCGACGACCATGTCATTGCCCTGTTTGACGAGTCCCCTCTATTCGGTGACGTTGGCCTGAGAAACGGGTATGAGTATTGTGTGAGAGCTTTCGAAGAGAGAAGAGGGATATATACCCTTTGGAACCGCTTAAGACCTGCGAAATCCTTTTTCTTAAACATCTCCGCAACTCCATCAGCATGCCCGTTCGGCACCATGATTCGCGCCTTCACACCCTTCTCATCAACGAACGAGAACCTGTTCGGAGGGGTGCATTCCATGTCCTCCCTCTTGTCGAAGACTCCGGGCGTCGACCAGAATACGGAATTCATACGATCAAAACCTCCACCATTCCAGCACCTGTCTCCAGGTCCGAAGACCGATGCAATGAGGGAGGTGCAAAAGTTTCCGTCGTCACGAAAAACGTTGCCTTGGCCTGCGTTTGGAAGGCCAGTGAACTTGACTGAGAAACCAAAGGCAGGAGGGAAGGGTCCGCAGCAGCCACCGGCAGAGAATCCATCGCATTCGAAGGAGACGTCGGTACAGGATATGGTGTCGGGATAGCCTATCATGTTGACGGCAGTGGCTGGGGTAGGAAGATGGAGCAAGCTTATGCTGAGCACAGCTGCGAGGATGAAGTTGAGGGCATAAGAAGACTTGGAGAACATGTTGCTGTTGCTGTTGTCGCTGTTTGCTGTGGAATGAAGGGGAGTTCGAGCGTGTTTATATAGTGAAAGTGTAGCCGAATTTAGAGCCACCCCGGTTGACATAGTGTCGATATCATCGTCCGATGACTATCATGGTGAAGCTCCCTGGCTCAAGCTTCCTACAACGAACGTTCAATGCACGAGCAAGTAGGAAAGCAGCTATTCGTGGGCGCAGCCGAGAGAAGACGATCTGAGGATGAGTGCCTTGATTGTGATACGCCGACGAGCGACCAAAGCGACAAGATTAGTAGTTTTTGGGACGCAAGTTTGCTGGCAAGAATCTTTGGGCGATATCAGCGGAGGCGGCGCACTTAGCATGGGTACCAGCCCAGCCCTTCGACTTTGCTCTCAGCCCACGAATCGACTGCCTCCGAAGCAACCTACTAAGAATGCCCAGTCACTAGTCAGGCTTCGTCGGTGGTGATGATTGATTTGTGAGTCTTGATTTGTGAGTCTTGAGAGTAGTGTTCAGAAAGCTAGTTGGATGGGAGTTGACCTCGAACGTTGGGATTCTCCGTCTTGGTTTTCGCTCCCTGAGCAACATGTGACCGTGTCAAGCCCAGGGATGCGTGACGCGTCGGGATGACTCTGAGGGTAGCGTCGAGCATGATCTTCTCCTTCTCATTATCAAACAGAAAGGACTCACCTCTTGGGTTGCTGTTGGTCAGCTTCATCGTGGCTACCGTCACACTCTCAAGATGACGAAACTGTTGGACGTTTGGCGCATACCATAAAATTGAAAGTCAGTTAGATGGTCATTCTTCTTCAGAGGACACGCGCCAACAGTTTTTTTTTGTAGCTCTACACAGTCTCTTATTCCCGTCGCTGAAGATGGTCTTCATCCAACCAAAACGTCGCTGCCATCACATATCAAAATGTTGATGCAATGTGTTGACACACTCCAGCCTCACCACAGCTCAAATCTACCGCACGTCGCTACCTTGGCCGTTCGTTACTCTTATCTTGGCTCATCTCCTGCTACGTACCGGCCAATGCTCGACCGGACTGATTGTATCCCAAGTATCTTCAAATGCGACCCTATCCATCATCAGCCCATCACCTTGAGCGGTTGATTCTGCTTGGATCGAGCAGAGGAGGAACTTGGTAATGATTGGTATATTCCCCGGTCCCACTTTGACAGGCATTGATTCGGGTACGTCCAGCTTATCTACGCGCCGACTGTGCTCAAACCGACCAATTTACCTCCTGGAAGGCATTGAAACAGGTTTCCGTAGTAACGAACACATTTTACCTCTTTTACATCCACGGACAGTGGCCATGGCTTATAATCCAGCGCCCTAGTACTCTGGGCTCCTCAGCTAGTCCTTGTAAGCCCCCCTGCCTATAACATTGGCCTGCGCCTCATCTCATTTTCAAAGGCGTGATACTCACCCTTTGTAGCGTATCTAAACTCCTTTGTCCTGCAGATCGGATGTATCCGCTAGCTGTCGTCGCCTTACCCCTCATCACTGCGCCGAGCGCATTGGCAGCCCAATTCCCGGTTGTTGTTGGGGTCGGCGGCTTCACGTTCAACCCTCCTAGGTACGTTCATGACCACCTTCGCGAAGTTATAAATTCCTCAGTACAAATCTCCTCCACAGTATTACAGCGCAGGCCGGTGACACCGTCCTTTTTCAGTTGTAAGTGACTACTCATCTTTTACTGTAGTTCTTTCAGTACTTATTTCCCCTTAGCTTTTCAGGCAACCATGTAGGTCATCGGAATCCCTCATCGTCGTATGGTCCATAACACAACGATTGGATGCAGTCTCTCGCTCGATCAACGTTTGCTCAGCCTTGCGTGGAGCGAGTACCCGTCTTTGAGTCTGGTTTCATCAGTATCAGTGGTAGTGGTGGACGCTCAACATGGAGTTTCACCGTCGACAGCGATGAACCTATCTGGTTTTTCTGTCGTCAAACTGTCCCCGAAAAGTGAGTATATCTTTGGTTTCTCGGACAGAACAGCCTTCTAACGCCGCATGTATAGCCACTGTGAGCGCGGCATGGTCTTCGCGATCAATGCCCCTCCCGAGCAGTCTTTTGAGGCTTTCAGGGTATCGTCCTTCCTTCTATTTCGTCTACGGGGTAGAAAATTGAATGTCACATTACTCCCAGGCGGCTGCAATGGGAATTGGGCCAGCATCTGGAACATCTCCCTGGCCTGAGGCAACAACACCTCCCGCAGAATCTGCAGCGACGAGCCCTCCAGCGGCAAACCCTTCAGCGACCAGCCCTTCAGCGACGAGCGTAGAACCCGTCCAAGGATCATCTTCGGCAACAAGTGAAGCTGCGCCCGCTGCGTCTTCCTCAGATGCAGCTGTACCAGTGAAGCGTGGTGCTGGTCTTTTGGTGGGGGCTGGTCTCGCTGCTTGTCTCCTACTTTAGCCCCTTGTAATACAACTGCTTTTAGCTTGCTTTCGATGTGATTGCAATGGACAGAGTGGTTCAGAAATTCTCGAGACGGAACTAAATGTTAAAATGAAAGTCACGCCCCTGACTTCCAGTGCATGTGACCGCGTCACGGGTAGCACGGGGTACCCCAACCCTACATAGTACACTGGCATACCACAGTCCACTTCCTCACTCATGCCTGAATGCAAAGGATTCTCTGCTTGGATTTCCATTGAAGGCTCCGTTGCGACAGAATACTCTACTCGGATTCTCAAAGAGTTGGACAAGGCTGAGTGCTGGATTGCGTCCAAAGAGGGAAAAGTGAGTTGCAAAACCATCCCGTGGCGGGTCGTAGCAACCAGTATCTTTCCTCGCAGCACTTTGAAATCCAATTTAGCGCCTTGGAAGCACTACCCATATCCTCTGCGCGGCTGAAAAGACGTGTCGTAGCTCGATTCTTTGTTGATGGTGTTTATGTCGGGTCGAAGTGGTGCTGTCAACCCCCGTCAACCGGGACCTTTGATTCTATACGCATCTCCTTGGCACAACGGAGGAAATTGATATTCTCTACCCTCACTTTGTCCGGTAATGATCTGACAAGTTACCCGCAATCTTACTCTCAACTGACCCATTCTTTTTTGTGATAGATGATGAGAGATACAAAGGTGTACCGCCGGACGCGGCGTATGGTACGATTTGGGTTGAGGTATGGGAAGTTGAAACTACGGGATCCAGAGCAAAACGCTTCATCCCCATTATGCCAAGTCAGACAGTTCATGAGACAGCAAAGAAAGTTGGCGGCCATTGTGTTGGGTTCGCTTTCTGACTCCAACCCTTGAATATTGAATGTTTACTCTTGCTCAATTGACTTTCAGACTCGGAGAAGCTTCAACGCGTGACACCGGCAGAAGCGTCATTTCGCCCAAGTATCATCGCATCAAGAAGCTTGTGACATTCTCGTTCTCCTACCAACCCCTTGGTCGTTAAGGCCGTTGATCTCCCTTTATGTTCCCAGACCTTTTGCAGGCGAAAGGGATTGCTCCTAGGCCAACCCGCGAAATAGCTACCACAAACCCTATCACACCACCTCCGTCCATCCCTGAGGCCCCGGCAGGTGATGACGACAATGAATCTACGGACGAAGAATGCAAGTTCATCCACGTAAGTTCCTTCAGAGTTTGCCGTTTGCTCAGCCCATCACGCTCGGTCCAGGATCAAATAACGCAGCTTAAAGCTCGCTTGGACGCCTTGTCTGACCGTCGTAAGAATAGGAAAAGAAACCACACAGCCGTCAAGCAAGACGATTCTAATGTTCCCGGCCCATCCAAGCGCGCGACGAAGAAAGTCAAGCTGGAGAATGCGAAGGAGGCCCCCAAACTTCAGCCAGGTGAAGTCATCGACCTCACAATCGATTGACTCTTCCCCACCCTCAAGGCCTCGCTCCACACACCATTATGTATGTTAAATTTATTGTACATTTATGACATTTCCTGCCCCCAGATATCACTGTTACTCATTATATGTGCTTCATTATTGTTAAATGTATTGAACATCATTGTCAGGCGACTGTAACGGTATCCGCGCCAGCACCATACACGTCCGGCGAACAACCCGAGGCAAGCTTGACAAGCGTATTCGCGCCCCTAACTGGTATGATAGGCGCGAAGTCATTGATCATCGCTTGGTAACCGACAAGAAGGATGAACTTTCGAACGTTTGAACTCCTGGTGGCTGGTCGGAGTGCACGCGTTAACCTGCTGCGAAGAAACTTCGACATCATACCATCTCCTTCTCATCTTCATGCCTCAACGCAACGGGTTCTCTGCTTGGATTTCTGTTGAAGACACCGTCGCGGCGGAATATGGCACTCGGATCTCTGAAGAAGAAGACAAGGCCGAGTGCTGGATAGCTTCTGAAGAGGGAAAAGTGAGTTAAGATATCATTTGTAGACCCGCTGTTCGCTCACCACCTCTCCCCCAGCACTTCCAAGTTCACTTCCAAGCCGTGGAGCCGCTTCCCGCGCGCTTCAAGCTGCCGGAGAGACGTGCTATGGCTGGCTTGTTCTTGGATGGTGTTTCTGTTGACTCTCTTTGGTGTGATCAGCCTCCTTCAGGCTGTTTTGAGTCGATTTGTGTCTCCTCAACGGAGCGGAGCAAACTGGTATTCTCTGCTCTCAAGCTAACAGGTATCCACCTCCCTACCAGCAGTTTTGCTTTAAACCAATCCATCCTTTCGTGGGACAGATGAGGAGAGTTTCATAGATGTCTCACCAAACGCGGCATATGGGACCATCCAACTCGAAATTTGGGAGGTTGAGCCGTTGGGCCAAACGGCAAGATCTTTCGTCTCTGCCATGCCAAATCAAATCGTCCATGAGACGGCGAAGAAGGCTGGTGTTCATTGTATTGGGTTCGGTCTCTGACACTCGTCTGGATAACACCCGTTTCATGTTCTCGTTTTTTTCAGACTAGATCAACCTTCAAGTTCTGAGATGCCCGAATATGCCTACCGTCGTCAACTTCGTCTTATAAACAACCTTGCAACGTTTTCATTCAGCTACCAGCCACTTGGTCAGTTTCATGTTTTTAACATAATATGTGCCAACCAAGTACTCCTGCGCAGCTGTCCTACAGGCAAATGAAATTGCTCCTCGTCACCCAACCCCTGGACCAGCCACCTCGGACCCTATCGCACCACCTCCGTCCTTCCCTAAAGCATTGAACCTCTCTGACGATGACAACGAATCTGCCGTCAACGAGTTCAATTCCATTCAGGTGACGCCAAGGATCCCCGCTCTCTGTTCGACACTTATTTGCTGCTCAATCCAGGATCAAATGAAGCAACTTCAAGCTCGCCTTGATACCCTATCCAATCGACTCGCGGGAAAGAATAGGAAGAGAAAGCGTCCTACGGTTAAGCAAGAGGCCTTGGATGATCCTGGGCCATCGACACAGACACCCAAGAGAATCAAGCAGGAGGTTTCCAAGAAGCGCCTCACGACCGACTAACTCTTCTCCACCCAAGCACTGCCATTATATGGCATCATCTCGATATTCTGGATACTCATATGTTGTGTTGATATCACACTCGAATGCAATCCCATATTCCACCACTTTCACACCTCTCGCGGCCCCCGATCAGATCCTCAACGTTGAGGAGAACAAAGAATGTGTTGCACTACCTTTTGATAGTCATCGTGATCATTTTAGGAGCTTTTCTCAAATTCTCTAGCAGCCCGACATCAGATGGGCGTTGCTGTTGCCCCGCGCCATGGTACGTTTTCGATTGACACCCTTCCCAATCCTGCTCCAGCGATACCTACACAGTGTCTAATTATTCAGCCTAATATCTATAGGCACCCATCCAAGCTTCGATCTGCGTCGACGGTAATAGACATGATTTAATAAAATTGGGGTTGATCCGTGCATCCTCGCGTCCCTTGGCCTCGGATATCAGTATCGCCATTTTTATAGGCAGAGGTCTTTCTCCCCACCTATGGTTTTTGTTGCGTACCACCAGTCTCAAGTCTCAACCACGTCAATACGACCCTGTGGTTATCGATCATCGATCAAGCACAAGCTCCAGCTTCAGGAACCTGTGTACTTCCTTGAAACTTCCTTCAAGGAATAGTCTTCGATGCCTCCGATGCCCTCACACCCGTGTGTCATTGGTCAAACTGCTCCATCACCCATCAGGCTTCTCCCGTACGCTTCAATTTAACTTCCTTGAAGGACGGACCTTGATAATCGATTTATTTTAGGAGAAAGAATTCCCTTGTTTGGTTTCTTAGGCCCTCGTTTAGATATGTCCGTCGGCCAACTTCTAGGCGCGCCGACGTCTATACCTCAATGTGACAATGCGCAGCCAGGATGTGCGTGCAGAGATTGTCAAGAGGGCAACCGGAACAATGGATTTTCAGCGACGGAAGAGAAGATTCCGTATTTAATTTTGGGTGGCGAATGTCAGCGATTAGAGTATATCTATAGCGCAGTCACCAGTCACTGCCTACCCCCTCCGAGCAAGGTCGATGGTCGATTATGGTTCAAAGTCCACGACAGGTGCTCAACCCGCGGAAACATCCCGCCCCCATGGCCACAAGGACAAGCAGGCACAAAAACTAATCTTATCCTTGATATCGGAAGGACAGCTGAACGATACTTAGGTGTTGAGTAAATCATTCCTTCTTCATATCAAGAATAGGTTCTGACCACAGGGTGCGCTCTATAAGTAGGAGTCTTCGTCTTCTCGGGAACTCCCTAGCAGCCCCACTTACTTACCCCCCATGGCGACCTTTGAAATCGACGAGAGTCAGCTTGTCGGTCTCTTCGTCGAGGCAGTTCTATTTGGCTTCGTTGTCGTCACCTTCCCGCCCTGCATCCGTGCTTTGCTATGGTCTAATGGTACCAGGAAGTCCTCTTCGTCGATTCAGTGGCCAATGCTTTTGATCGCCATCGTCCTTGCCGCCTTCGCCACCCTCGATATGTCCCTCACCTTGCTACACAACATCAAGGCGTTTATCCTGTACAAAGGCGCCGGGGGTGCCATTGAAGAATTCACAAATATCTCAGACTGGATAAACATCATGGGTGTAAGTCGCTTTCTCCCAGTATGTGCTTGGTTGCTGAAGCGCTGTCCAAGACTGTGGATGTTGTCTTCCCTATAATTATAGGGGATGGTGTCCTTGTAAGCCCCTTTCTAAGTCAAACACTGAATCGCCACTTACTTGGGTGTTGGTGTAGATATACCGATGCTGGATCGTGTATGGAAAAAACAACAGGGTCGTAATTATTCCTCTCCTACTCTTACTCGGGAGTTTTATCACCGCTATATGGACGATCGTCTTGGAAGTGGCCCTACAAGCTCGTGCGACACTGCAGTTCATCAAACTCAAGCCAATCATCATGACATCGACACTGACCACGCTTATCCAAAACGTTCTCACAACTGGTACGTCTACTCCCCTCGCTCACCTCAATCTGGTTCTGGTCGAACTAAGCCTCTGGCAGCTCTCATCATATGGCGAATCTGGCGGGTCGACCGTGAAACCGCTCGTTATATTAGTACCATGCGAGCCACTGGCTCTCTTGCGCAACAAAGCTCGGGACAACCCCGTCCATCAACACGACTTCAACAAGTCATCCGCATCGTTATTGAATCCGGTCTCATATTGACTATCACCGCAATTGTCTCGACAGCAGTCTATGTCACCAACAGCAACTCTTTTGTCATTGTCGGGAACGCTGTAAGCCACCCACCCACGATTCTCCTCATCCACAGCATCCGCTTACTTTGTCATATCGTTGATAGCAAGTCCAAGTCATTCCAATCGCATTCAACCTCATAATCATCCGCGCGAAGAACCAAACGGCGGCTGAATATACCTACAACTTCACCAACGCCACGCTTCCTCTAGCTTTTGGTGGTCCCGCCGCTACGGCTGGCTCCCATGAATCGCAATTTCAGTCGGAGTCGGAGACAGACTTGGAATCAGGCGGAATGAGAAGTGTGAATGACGTCGGTCCCAAGTCAACGATCAATCTGGATGAGAAGTCATCATAGCGACGTGTTTCCTTGCGCGATGCACGGGCATAAATTCCGGCGTATATGTAGGATAAGAGGTAGGTTATAAGACTGGTACTATTTATTTGCTCCCCATGTGGACTGTCTCCTCGAATATCTACCCCACGCCCCCCCCCCTCCCAACGAGGCAGGGGGCAATCCCCTTGGGCCCTAAGTTGACCGAGCTAACCTACTTACAAAACGGAAAGTCAGAGTCAATGTGGCTCTAGGTTGACATCGGAGATATTGTATTCTCTCTTGGATCGCGTGTAAGCATCACCACTGGCGAGAGAGCCCTCAGAGGAATCCGACCAGTCAGAACCTTCACTTTCGTCGCTCGAAGATGGTTCCCAAACGTCCGTCGCCGAAGTCAAGCCATCCCATTCCACCTCACAAAATGCTTGGAGACGCTCGATAACCTGTTCGTCCGCGATGTCACATCCCTCAATGCAAATCTTCTCTAGCCCATCAGCTTCACTGTGTGGAAGCCGGTTCTCCAGAAATTTGACCAATTCCAAGAATATGTCGTCGCGAGCATCGCATTCCGACATGATGATCATCCGTAGATTTGGAAGAGGGATAACCCCTGCTATGGGTTTGAGATTGTCGAACATGTGCTGAGTGCAACGGGATATCTTCACGACCTCGACTGCGTGGAATGGCTGGAGGAAGTTGTAGCCCGGAGGGAAACAACAGGATAGGCTATCAAGAACAAGGCTAGGAACCGTCGACAGAGGCAGTGCGGCGTAGACGTTCATGTAATCCTCGACGTTGTTTTCGGGTAGGGCTGTAGGTAGCGAAATGGTTATGTGGGGTTCCGGTGCAGATTGATCAGTAAGCACAGCGAGCTCTAGTTCATCATCCCCAGAGATGGAAACTTGAGAGATAGAGGTGTCCCTCTGAGTAGAAAATCGGACCAAAAAGTCTCGGAGACCGGTCAAATCAGTGGCTGAAGGCTCGCCTCCATTACAGATGAACTTGATTATTGCGGATTCGGGGAAATTGATAAAATCAAAAAAGTTTATGGGGAATGAAGGAAAATAGCACCAGAGGGAGAAATAGGAAAGATGCGGAAGGGAAGTCGGTGTCACTGCTGTGATGTCGCCAACATTAGCTTTAAAAAGAAAGAAATCGAGGATAACATGTTCAACCATCGGCGTATTGTGCAATGAGTTGATCACCCAAGCTGACTCTATCTCTATCAGCTCGAGTGACTGCATGACGGTAACGGAGAGTTGTCGGAGGCACGGTAGGTATGGCAGTTTGACTTTCGGGATCAAGTTGAAGAGCTTGAGTGTANCGGAGGGTGCTCATTGTAGGAGGTATGTCTACGCTCTTGACGGCGTCTGGGAATCTGAGACAGAGTGTTTCCAATAGTGGTGCAGAAGAGTTAAAGGCGTGATCGAGTTGGCCATCGCAAGGAAGCACCAAGTTCCAGCTCTGTACCCTCTCCAAACGCGATGTGAGCCATTCAAAGGCTGCTTTAAACTCTGGAATCCTGAGTTCATACCCAGTGATATGGCCTTGTATGCATAGAGGCGATGATCCAGAGCGCTGAAGCGCCTCGAAGACTCTCTCTGTGTTCAAGGAAAGGGTGATAAATCTCCAATAGTGAGGGGTACTGCGCGCGACCATCCGCCATCGAGAACATACTTCGCACAAGGTGTAGAGCCAAATATCACGATAGTCGGGGCCATCATGATTCATTGATTCCCAATAGCTTTCCCTTGCTTCAGCGAAAATCGCCCCCAGGAGTTCGTTGGGAAGCTCGGATATGGGGCTATGGGTATTCCGCTGGTGCCACAAGTCGCGTCCGGTTGACATCAACTCGGCCGCCCTTGTCGAGAGGTCTTGTATATGGTCATCACAGGTCGCTATTTCGTTGTCCAAAGCGGTTTGGGGTGTATTGACCTATATACACAGCGTCAGAAACGTGAGGACAGTGACTCAGAGTGTACCCAACCATGGTGAATACTGATCAAGGGTTCAAAAGTTCAAAAGTCAACAATTGCCACCGGGACAGTCCAACAGGAGCCACCCCTGATGTAGCGAGGACACACTGACGAAACAAGTCCTGGCAAGTCGACTTTGATCCTCGACACTACGAAAGCGAGGAGATAAAACAGGGTATAAGCCCAGGATGAAAAAAGAGGATGAAGGGTCCATGGAAAAGAACTCAGACCTTGGAGCCATGGAGTCTCTAGATATTGTTACTGTACAAGAACGATTGTATACTTATCTTGATATAGAGTATATAGCTGAGCACACAACCACCTTGTTTATCAAGAATCGAATTCGGCGATCCAATCAGAAGAAGTGGTAGACTCAGAGGAATCGGAGTCGGAAGTATCAGAGTCCATCCCAGGCCAGCCGCCATCAGACAGCAAGCACATTGGCACTTCGACTCCATCCCAAGCGACTTCGGCAATGCGCTCCAGTCTTTCGATAGCGCCCGGAGGAAGCCCACAGTTCTCGATGTAGACCTTCTCAATAGGTGTCCCGAGACGTCGCCTAGATGTCAAGAGATCGTATACCTCTTCAAACATTCCATATTGACCATCGATCTGGCGATACTCATACTCGCTGACGATGATGGTTCTCAGCAGCGGCATCGTTCCAGAATTTCGAATCATTGGTGCTCTGCAATTCGAGAGCTTCAGCACTTCGACCGCCTTGAATGGCTCCAACATGTTGGAGGGATAATCCCTGGCCTCGGAAAATCCCATTAAACATAAACCGGGAATCTTCCATAGCGGGAGTGCAGAAAGAGCATCTAGGCACTTTTCAAACGTCTCTTCCTCGTAAGAGTAAGAAGGTTTTGGGAGTGAGATAGAAAGGTGAGGGCGGTCATGGGAATATTCG